>RJWT010013375.1:0-21796 GCA_004365215.1 Cuniculus paca | reverse complement strand
GACAAGGTCTTGCTATATAGTTCAGCTTGGTACTGAACTCATTATGTAGCTCAGGCTGGCCTTAAACCCATGGCAATACTCCTGCCAGGGCCTCCTGAGTGCTGGGATTACAGGAGTGCACCACCATGCCTGGCTCTGCCAATACTTTCTTTAGGACTTTACAAATGAAAAATTTCCCCTTCACTTTTCATATTTTGAAGATGAAACAAAATAATCTACTTCACCTATTAGAAACTAAAATAGGGTAAGGTATGGCACTAGAAAATGGACAAGTACCATGTTTTCTATAAATGAACCAAACTTTAAGACCATGTGTAATTTTGTGGGAAAGGATACAGGGCTCTGGTCTTCCCTCAGCATCAACTGCTGTGGGAACACACCCTCTAAGTCTCAAAGCTGAGAAGATGTCGATCTTATGCTTTTTTTTGAGGCACCGGGGATTGAACTCATGACCTAGTGCTTGCCAGGCAGGCACTCAGGCCACTGAGCCAAATCCCTAGCCCTTGTCTTTTTGAGACAGAGTCTCAATATGCCATTCAGGCTGGCCTTGAGCTCACTTTGTAGCCCAGGCTGGTCTTGAACTTGCAACGATCCTCCTGTCTCAGCCTCCTGAGTGCTGGGATTATAGGTGTGAGCCACCACGCCTGGCTCTTATGCTTTATCATACTTTTTTTTTTTTTGATACTGGGAATCGAACTCATGACCTTGTGCTTGCCAGGCAAGCACTGTGCCACTGAGTGATATCCCTGGCCCTTATAATACCTTCTTTTTAGCACTGCCAGAAAAAGCATCCCATGTACAATGAGCACTATTACTCCAACAACGTAAGGAAAAAACTAATAAGTTCTCTATATTAGTACCAATTCCTAGTATTCTATTAAATAGAAAGTTTGCAGTTAATGTGTGTGCAAAATAGGACATTCAAAAGACTAAAACAAGATGCAAAAACTTTAATCTTTTGAAACATAAAGGACATATAAAAAATTTCTACATAATAATATATAGATCAGTAGCCAAATTTTAATTTTTAATAAAAAAAATACAAGGGGAAAATAAGGACAACTCAAGGCACTCAGTTTTCAATCATTTGCCAACTTTCTGCATATAAAGGAAATGTCTTCTAGGGTTAATGTCATCTTTTGTATCTCCTAAATTACTCGTATGAGGAAATACAGGTTACCTCGAGCCTGAAAAGTGTATCTGTTATTGTAATGGCATTTTTTTTTTTAAATCTTGTCTACAAGCCTTCCCCTTCTCTATATCCACATAAGACTGAGTTCTCTAAAGACCTAACATATCACCCAGACAGAGTGGCAAACACCTATAATACCAATTCGTCAGGAGGCTGCAGATGATCACAAATTTGAGGCCAGCCTGGACAATTTAGTGAGATTCTGTCTCAAAACAAAAAATAGAGTACAGGACATATCTCAGTGTTCCCTGGGCTCAATCCCCAATACTGCAAAAAACAAAAACAAACAAACCAACAAAACCAAACCTGTCTTATCTCTGTATACCCAGGAATTTGTTTTAGTTTTCCACATGAATGAACTACATAGCACTCTTTTAAAATGACTTGCTTAGGTTTAGAAAATTACTTAAAATTAATAAGCACTTGTACTATCTTTTAAAATGACTCGCTTAGAGTTTAGAAAATTACAAATTAAGTACTTAACAAATTATTAGTTTTCCAACTGAAAGATTATTCTATAGCTGCAAATAAAATACCACAGCTGAAATGGTAATATTCTATGCAGCATAAGTGTAGAATTTTCTCAAAGATTTTGAGAGACAGCATAAATGGGTGGATTTGTTTTGTGAAACAAAACAGGTTGTAGAATTAAAATTTCTTTATGTATCCTTACATTTAAACATTTTGAAAAACAAAAGAAGTGCTTTAATGGGGAAAATGTTACCTGAGCAGAAAGTACAGTTATGTGTCTATAAGGAATGGAAAAGAAGACGTTTCTAGGGGGTGGTGAAAACACGATTTTGTTCTGTTTCTCTAGTATAGGCTACTGGATATAAAAAATTGAAACTCTTACTTCGTAAGAGTATTTTGACTAAGTTATCAACTACTTACTAGCTTTTTGTTTTTATAATGTGATATTTTTCCTATTTCTCTTATTTCTAACAGCAGGAAATAACCATTTTAGAGACACAGAATTTCAGAAATAAAAGATTCACTGAAGATAATATACTACAATCTTTTTAAATTTTAAGATAAGGACATTAAGACCTAAAAGAACTAAATGATTTGTCTAGGGTTCCAGTACTAGCAGAGGTAGAGCTAGAATGTAGGTTCTTAAAATCACACAAAATTTTTCTTCAAGTTCCTGTTTTTTAAAAATTGTATTCTGTGAAAACTGTAAAACAATTGATCAGAAAATATTATCTACTAATCAAATACAGGGTTCAATTACAACTACCATTGGTTCAAATATGACATGTTATAAATCGAAGTTAATTTTGGAGTCTCTCATTTCAATCATTACAATTACTCCTTAAAAGATATATTTTAAAAATTATTTCACAAGGTAACACTGAACATAAACTTCTACAAAAAGTAAAGATGGAATTAAGTAGGCATATTTTAAACAGCAGTGTGTAACCTAAAGACAATTACTTTGAATGTAATGAATTTCTAAACATCACTCACATCTTTTCGGTCTCATACCATGTAAACTGAAAAGAAAGTAAAATCTAAATGAAGTGATCTCCTGACTGTGGGGAGATAAGGCAACTAAAAATTTGGAAACATGATATTCTGACATTTACCTTAAAGTCAGTAATTCAAATCAGGAGCAGTTTACATTGGAGAGTTATTCAGGGAATGACAAGAAATGGCTTGTTAGTTGCTCTGAAGAAGTGAGAATTCATTCCTCAGAATTCCCACAAGTTTCACATTATCAATAGCCTAATTGAGCCAGGCATGGTGGTGCACAACTGTAATCTCAGCACTTGGGAGGCTGAGGCAGGAGGATCATTGCAAGTTCGAGACCAGCCTGGGTTACAAAGTGAGCTCAAGGCCAGCCTGAACTGAATAGTGACACTCTGTTTCAAAAAGACAAAAATAGTATAAGCTAAGCAACTATTACTGAAAATAATAAGAACACTATACTTCGATTATTACAGACCATCTTTTTAAGTAACAACAATGTCTATTTTACTTCTACAGCCTCTTAATCATTGTTCAGATTTTTTTTTTTGGTTGAGATTTTCAAGAACTAAGTCTTTAAAATTTTGACTTTTAAAGACAGATAAAACTAAAGTATTAAGTTTGTTCTGTATTAAAAAATGAACACATTACATGCTATTTTTTATTTTTATATTTGAATAACTGCTAATTCAAATGTAAAAGCTAAATCTTTTTTGAAGGGAAACAAATCAAATAATCTAGATGGAAAAAATGCATCTCTCATCATGTGTTGGGGACACTAGGCTAAAACAAGGAGTCAGGTTCCTATTCCAGCTCTGTTGCTTACTGCTGCAGTCAGCGGTTCTGGGGCAGCTGCTGCAGCGGCAGAGCAAGCACTTGAGCTCACAGTGCCGCTGCTGCGCCAAACGCTCACGACTGTAGAGTCCTAGCTAACAGACCCAGCAGAACCTGCACTGCAAAATGCTACGTTCATGTCTTGAGAGATTAATTTTTGCCGCCAATATTTTTTTTTATTTTGAAAAGAAAACAACCAAACAAAATAAAAGAGTAGAGTCAATCACAACAAAACAATGAACATGGTACACAACTTCCAAACAGGGTAAAAAGCAATCAATAATGGCTACCATAATGCCTCTTGTTATCTTCAATAAAACTGCACATACCATCAGGGATAAATAAAATCAAACAAAATAGAACAAAATAAAACCAGTAAAACAAAAAACAAAACAAAACAAAACAAAACAAAGCAAAACAATGTAAGCAATACAGAATTTCAAGATACTAGTAAAACAGCAGTGGCTACCATAATACTTCTTGTTATCTTCAGAATAGTTGCCTACATCTTCAGAATAACATAATCAAACAACACAGAATAAAGTAAAATCAGTCAAAACAAAACAATGAAAGCAATACAGGGTTTCAAAACAAGTTAACTGGACATCCTTGATGGCTGCAATTATGTATTTTGTTATCTTTAAAATAGCTTTCCATGTCATCAAGTATAATAAAATCAAACAAATCAGGATAAAATGACACTAATCAGAACAATGAAGACAATATGAATTTCAAATCATGATAACAGATTCACAGTGGCCACTTCCTTCCCTTTTTAGATAATTCCTCCCCTTTGACTTTCCCAATTTGTATTGTGCATTTTGGATCCCACCAACTCCTTTAGTTATATGAGGGAGACAACACGCAACTCACCCATGCGACTCTGAACCATTTCATCCATAAGCATGATCTCAAGTTGCCTCCATCCACCTACAAGAGCCTTGAGGTTATCTTCTTTTATAGCTGAGTAGGTTTCCACCACATAAAATGCCATGTCTTTCTTATCCATTCTGCAGTTGATGGGTAAGCTGCCCCTACTTTTTTTCTGGCTCCCAGTCACATAGGGCATTGTTCTCTCTGCTTTGACTTTCAGTCTATGAATTTTCTTTCTAGTTAAATGTGTTTCTTTTTTATTTTGAAAAAAAAAAACACACAACCAAACACAACAAAACAGAGTAGAGTCCATCACTACAAAACAGTGAACATGGCACATGAATTCTAAACAGGGTAAAAAGCAATCAATAATGGCTACCATAATGTCTCTTGTTATCTGCAATATACCTTCCCATACCATCAGGGATGAGTAAAATCAAACAAAATATAACAGTAAAAATGAAACAAAGCAAAACAAAACAAAACAAACAAGGCACAACAATGTAAGCAGTATAGAAGTTCAATATACTAGTAAAACAGCATTGTTACCATAATGTTTGTTATCTTCAGGATAGTTGCCTATACCTTCAGACATACTACAATCAAACAATACAGGATACAGTAAAATCAATTAAAAAACAAAACAATGAAAGCAATACAGGGTTTCAAAACAAGTAATTGGACATCCTTGATGGCTGCAATTACATATTTTGTTGTCTTTAAAATAGCTGTCCATGTCATCAAGTATAATAAAATCAAACAAATCAGAATAAAACAAATCTAATCAGAACAATGAAGACAATATGAATTTCAAATCATGGTAATAGATTAACGGTGGCCACTTCCTTCCCTTTTTAGATAGTTCTTCCCCTTTGACTTTCCCAATATGTATTGTGCATTTTGGATCCCATTAACTCCTTTAGTTTGTTATACTAGAGAAGCAACACGAAATTCACCCATGTGACTCTGAACCATTTCATCCATGAGCATGATCTCCAGTTGCCTCTATCCATCTATGAGAGCCTTGAGATTATCTTTCTTTATAGCTGGGTAGCTTTCCACCACATAATATACCATGTCTTTCTTATTTGTTCTGCAATTAATGGGCAGGCTACCCCTACTTTTTTTCTGGCTCCCTATCACTTAGGGCATTGCTCTCTCTCCTTTGACTTTCAGTCATGAATTTTCTTTCTAGTTAAATGTGCTTCTGTATAGAGCATATTGATGGATCCTGTCTCCTGATCCACTCTGCCTGTGTTTCTTTCTATTGGTGCATTGAGGTCCTCTTGCACTGCATTGTCTCTTCCATTGGCTCCCTAGTTTTCCTCTCCATTCAATCGACTGGCCCCACTTGATGGGCCCCCTCTGCCACTGTTCCTGAGATCATGGTCCTTTTTTTCTCTCTCTAGATTGTCCTTTAGTATTCTTTGTAGGGTTGGTTTGGTGGTGGTCATGAATTCCTTGAGTTGTTCTTTGTCATGGAAGCATCTTGTTTCTCCATTAATTTTGAAAGAAAGTTGTGCAGGGTCCATCAGTCTGGGTTGGAAGTTGTTTTCTTTCAGGACTTGCAATACTTCACTCTAGCCTCTTCTTGACTTGATGGTTTGTGTTGAGAAGTCTGCCATGATTCTGATGGGTTTTCCTTTATAGGTGATGTGTTTCTTTTCTCTAGCAGCTTTTAATATTCTGTTCTTGAGTTGAATTACTGGGATCTTGATTATTATATGTCTGAGTGTAGATTTGTTTTGGTTATGGCTGGCTGGAGTCCTATATGCCTCACTTATCTGAATGTCACTTTCTTTTTCTATGCTTGGAAAGTTCTCCAAAATTATTTCTGTAAATAAGGTCCTGATGTCATTTGTGTTGACTCCTGCTTTTCCACTCACATTTTTAATTCTTAAGTTATACTTCTTTGAGTTATCTAACAGCTGTTAAATTGTTACTTCCTGAGTCCTTATTTTTAAGTGCTCTTTCCTTTCGCAATCACAAGCCGCAAACCTGTCTTCAAGGTTTGAAAGTCTAGCTTCAGTTTCTGTCAGGTGATTTTGCCAGCTTTCAATGGAGTTAATTTTCTGGATATGGCTTTGAATCTGTTTCATGCATTCTAAATCTCTTTTATATTGTTCATTCATCGTCTCCCTCATTTTCCTATGCTCCTCTATTTTTTTATCTGTGTCTTCTTTAGAGATGCTGAGTATTTCTTTTATTATGTTTTTCATTTCTTCTTTTACCTGGGATAGAATTTCTGTTCTAATTTCTCTTTATAGCTTCATGAAGTTGTTTCTTCACTTCAGTTGACATCCCTTCAGTCATTTCAGGTGTGCAATTCTCTATTTCCTCCATGTTTACCTCTTGTGGACTTGCGCTGCTTGGGTCAGCTGCCAGAGATTGCTTTCTCCCTCTTCGTCTTGGAATATTCCTGATTTCTTCCACACACCTGCGTAGTGTGGCCCCAGGCACCCTGGCACTGGCCACTTCTCTGAAGCTAGACTGTTTGTCTTTTCCAGCCAGTGCTGGCTATGTACATCCGACGTTGGGTGCCCGTGTCTCTGCACTCAGCTGGGTACTGAGCCAACTGGAGTTTGCATGGGAGCAGACCTGGTCAGGCCCTGCGAATCTAAGCTTTTTAGGAACCTAGGCAATGTTGCCTGAAATGTGCACAGGAGCGGACCTCAGTCCAAACAGCTTCCGCAGGTCTGCCCACAACCTGGTGCTGTTGGCAGAAGTGGGTAGCAGTCTTGGCCCCAGGTGTAACCCGCCTGTCTCCAAGATGGTGCCCGGCTGATCACTCTCCCCAGTGGCGAGGATGCAGTCCCAAGCACTCACCACCAGCCAGTGCAGATCTCTGCGCCACTCCGCAGAGACCTCTGGGGTTGACTCAGCTGCGAATGTGACTGCAACCACGACTGTGCATCTCTAGGCTCAGCAGCTCTTCTGGCAGGGTGAATCTGGCTCCAGGCTAAGGCACTGCCAGCCACCACCTTCTTCTTCGTTTAAATTTTTTTTATTCTCTTTGTGGGCTTCAATTCATATTTTAAATTCTTCCTGGGTCCAGGGGACCCACTTCCTTCCTTCTTGTCCTCTCCATGATGTTGTATTCCAGCATCTGAACTGTTTCTTTCAGAGAGACTGTTTACTCTGCTGCTTACTGTTCGGTCAACTTTGACCCCCTTAAATGTGTTTCTTGTAGAGAGTACATTGATGGATCCTGTCTCCCGATCAACTTTGCCTATGTTTCTTTCTGTTGGTGCATTGGGGCCATCTACATTAATAGTTATGGTCCTCTTACACTGTATTGTCTCTGCCATGCTATTTTTCTGTCATTGGCTCCCTATTTTTCCTCTCCATTCAATCAACTGCCCCCACTTGATGGTTCCCCTCTGCCACTGTTCCTGAGATCATGGTCCTTTTTTTCTCTCTCTAGATTGTCCTTTAGTATTCTTTGTAGGGTTGGTTTGGTGGTCATGAATTCCTTGAGTTGTTCTTTGTCATGGAAGCATCTTGTTTCTCCATTAATTTTGAAAGAAAGTTGTGCAGGGTCCATCAGTCTGGGTTGGAAGTTGTTTTCTTTCAGGACTTGCAATACTTTGCTCCAGTCTCTTCTTGACTTGATGGATTGTGTTGAGAAGTCTGCTGTGATTCTTGATGGGTTTTCCTTTATAGGTGATGTGTTTCTTTTCTCTAACAGCTTTTAATATTCTGTTCTTGAGTTGAATTACTGGGATCTTGATTATTATATGTCTGAGTGTAGATTTGTTTTGGTTATGGCTGGCTGGAGTTCTATATGCCTCACTTATTTGAATGTCACTTCCTTTTCCCATGCTTGGGAAGTTCTCTGAAATTATTTCTGTAAATAAGAGTCCTGATGTCATTTGTGTTGACTCCTGCTTTTCCACTTACATTTTTAATTCTTAAGTTATGTTTCTTGCAGTTGTCTTGCAGCTGTCGAATTGTTACTTCCTGGTTCCTTGTTATTTTTAAGAGATCTTTCCTTTTGTGATCACAAGCTGCACACCTGACTTCAAGGTCTGAAATTCTATCCTCAGTTTCTTTCAAGTGATTTTCCCAGCTGTCAATGGAGTTTTAAATTTCCTGGATATCTCTGAATCTGTTTCTTGCATTCTAAATCTCTCTTATATTGTTCATTCATGGTTTCCCTCATTTTTCTATGCTGCTCTATTTTTTTTATCTGTGTCTTCTTTAGAGGTGCTTAGCAATTCTTTGATTATGTTTTTCATTTCTTCTTTTACCTGGGATAGAATTTGTGTTCTAATTTCTCTTACAGTTTCATGAGGTTGTTTCTATACTTTAGTTGACATCACTTCAGACATTTCAGGTGTGTGACTCCTGATCTCTTCCGTGTTTACCTCTCATGCACTTGCGCTGCTTGGGTTGGATGCCAGAGATTGCCTTTTCCTTCTTTGTCTTGACATATTCCTGGTTTCTTCCATACATGTGGGTAGTGGGGTCCCAGGCACTTCTGGCATTGGTTATAATTTCTCTGAAACAAGACTCTGGTTTTTCTAGCCAGTGTTGGTTACGGGTATTCAGTGGTGGGTGCCTGTGCTTCTGCACTGAGCTGGGTACTGGCCCACAAGGGCCCTTGGAGTTTGCACAGGGGCGGAGCTGGCCAGGGCCTGTGGACCTGAGCTGGCTAGGAAACTACACGATGTCTGGAATGTGCATGAGAGCGGGACTCAGTCCAAACAACTTCCAGGGGTCTGCACCCAACCTGGAGCTGCTGGAAGAAGCTGACAGCAGTCCTGGCCCTGGACTTATTCTGCCCAACTCCAAAATGGCTCCTGGCCAACTGTTGTCTCCTGCAGGAGGACTGAGTCCCCTGCACTCACTGCCAGCCAGCACAGACCTCCACATCTGTTGCTCTCTTCCACCGCTGCACCTCTCTGCAGAGACCTCTGGGGTCGCCACCACCACTGCATGTCCCCAGGGTCAATAGCTCCTCTTGCAGGGTGAGTCCAGCTCCAGGGTAAGGCGCCGCCAGCTACCATCTTTTTCATTGACGTTTTTCTTTTTACTCTCTCTGTGGGCTTCAATTCACATGTTAGATTCTTTCTTGGTCCAGGGGACCCACCTCCTTCCTTCTCATCCTCCCAAGGTGTTATATTCCAGCATCTGAAATGTTTCTCTCAGACAGACTGTTTACTCTGCTGCTTACCATTCTGCCATCTTTTCTCCTCCTACTGCCAGTATTTTATTCAGCAAACTACTGAAATAAATTTCAAATCATGGATTTCAATGGGTACTGAAGCAAGTATTACTAAAGCAAATTTAAATCTTAGCACTGGAAATGACCAAGTTATTAAGTTATCTTAAAAATTCTACATATTGCCCAAAAGAGTTAATTACGCAAAATAAATAAATTTTTTATTAGTAAATTACTGTAAGTACATATTTCAAACATTTTTAACATTTAAAAAAAGTCTTTAAATATATACAAACACAATTTACATAAGAAATGAATATATACATACATGGGAATTTCATATTACTGAGTTTAAAAGTAGGTTTCAAAAAAACCAAACTTCCTTTCCTTTCCTTTTACTCTCATCATCATGTAACTCCTATTAAGTCACACTCATATTTCCCTAGTCATGTTCACGTATATCCAGATGCACACATACACACACAAATAATGGCAGGGGACCCCCCCCCCAACAACAAACTTAGCAATACTCTGGAAATTCTAAATGAGTCATATTAAGGGCTGCATGGTATTACAATACAGACTGTACTGTGGTTTACACAACCATTTCCTTGTAGTTGTGTTGAAGGCATTTATTGCTTCTTGTCCCTCCACTGCCTCTTTCAACTTCTTTCCCTGTCTGCTGCCAGAAACGTGCTACAGTAAATTTCCTTTAGCACGTATGCAACACACCGTCACTACACTGCGCACGGTAGGGTACAGAGTGCCAACAGTGAAGGGTACTTATTTCCCACTTTAATGCTGATAGGTAGTCCAACAGGCTGCAGCAGTTCACATTTCTATCAGCAGCAACATATGTTCTTCTTATGTCCAGATTGATATTAGATCTTTCTCATTTTTGCAGTCTCGGTTCTCATTGTTACTTCAAGCACATTTCCCAAAATGCCAACAAATTTGACTATCTGTCCATTTAGATTTGTATTTCTTATGAGTGCCCACTTCTTTATCCAGTTTTCTACTGGGTTACCTCTATCTTGTTAATTTACAAGAGCTTTAAATCATATTGGTATTAGATTTGATCACTTGCATTAAATTTTTTCCCCAAATATTACACTTTGTATGTGGTATCTTTTTGTCTTTTTCTTTAAGCTTTTAGTTTCTCATGTATTGGCCAAGATTACCCAGTTCCCTAGAACAGTGCAATAGAGTACAACTTTCTACAATGATGGAAATGCTCTGCATCTGTGAATCTAATGCATTAGTCACTAATCACCTGTGGTTAGTGAAACTCCAGAACTGAATTTAGTTCAAGTTGGCATATTTGCCTGTATCTATAATTGAGCAAAATGCTAAATTTCAATTAGAAGTGAAAATAATTTTCTGATACCTTCTGAAGATTTGTAAACCACTAGTTAAAAATCTGTGATTGTTAAAAGTAACTGCCTAATTTTTCTCCTTAAATTTTTAACCCATATGGAAGTAATATTTACATATTGTATAAACTGTGAGGACAAATTTTTTTAATCAGATGAATATCGACTTCTGCTAGGATCTTTATAATAATTCTTTTCCAGCTGAATTATCACTATGGTGAGATATATATAGTGAGACTTTCATATTCTGTTTTATTGATATTTGTTTCTATAATAACATCACATTTAGATGAGTATGTAAGTTTTGAAATTTATATTGAGCTTTGGGTTAACTGAGTACTTTTTACCTTTTTTCAACTGCATTTTTTTTTCATACCTTTCTTGGCAATCCTAGGGAATTTTTTTTTCTCAAGACTAAAATCATTTGCTCACACTCAATTCTGTACAATACTTACTTCCAAACTTTCTCCCCCAAATAATCAAGAAAAATACTGGAATATAACTTAGCTATATTTCATTAACATGTTACTAGTGGAAAATATTTTTATAGCCTTGTCTCCCTTTTAAGAGATGGTACTTACATGTTCAATGGTTAAGGTTTCACGAGTCCTTTATCTTCTTTGCTGAAGAAGGATGGACTAAAAATACTTCACAAGGTAAACTCATACAAAGAAAACTCTAACACTAATTGTTATTGCTTCTACTGATATATTCATAACTTCCTAATGTCATGAATTATTATTTTTGTCCTGGAATATACTTTGTTTAATCATAAAATATTATGCTTTTAATACAATGGAGAAATTCATTTGTGACTATTTTGAATTTTGCATCTGTAGTAATAAGTAAAATGGGCTGATAGATTCGTTTTGAATTTCAGGATTTTCCATCATTTGCAACAGTCTGAAATAGTAGTATTATTATTTTTATGGGGGTGGGTACCAGGAACTGAACTCAGGACCCTGTCCTTGCCAGGCAGGTGCTGTACTGCTGAGCTACTTCCCTGAAACAATATCAATTAACTATAACAGACTATATCTAATAGAAATCAATTGCAAACTCATCTGAGGTAACCCATCCATTAACCAGGTGGTAACTATCAGTGGTACACCTTCAGTTTTGTAATCCTCTATGGTAACTGCTAAAGTCTTCATTTCTGTCAATTTAGTAAGTTACATTTTCTTGGCACATTTCATTTTAAATTTTTAAGCTTGTTGCCAGAATTACATGCATTATTTTCTTGATCAATGTCCAATGATTTCAAACACCTTATTTCTATTCTTTTTTTCTCCTTTCTTGACTATGTTATGTCTTTATTTTTTGCCTTTCTGTTTAATAACAAAGGCAGTTGAAAACAATAGATTTTCTTCTGGTAGTTTTAAATGTGCGTCAAGAATTTTGCAATAAAATATTCTCATTTCCAATGTTATTTTGATTCAAAGACTCTTAGGCTCTCTATAGAACAACTTCATCAAAATTAGTGATAGTGAGTTGTTTTATAGTTTTTTTTTTGTCTGTTACATCCATGCAGTTTTTAAACAGGTGTATTAAACTTTCCGAACTCCATTGTAGTCTCATCAAATTTTCCTCATTTTTCTAAGTTTTACTTTATAGTTAATGTCATTTGATATGTATAAGTTGTTGACTATAAAATCAACTTTTATTAACATACTTTACTACCTTGTTTCATAGTTTATATTATATATCCCACTTTGTCTGATTATCAATATTACCTTCATGTTGTCCTTTGTAGTAATGCTTAGCCCATCCCTTTTTCAATATTTCCTCATCAACTTGCATTATGCATATTTCTTATAAACAAATACCACTACAGGTGATTTCAAGCTCAAAATGGAAATTTCTTTCTTTGAATGAAACACTTTAGTCTGCTCTTCAGCTCTCTGGAGGCAAAGATGATTTAATCCATTTTAGTTGGGGTAAGAGGTTTAGGGAAAGATTCAGATTTTTACAGGCCAAGCTCTGCCAACAATCTGTCAGCTCCTCTTTAGGCTTCTCTCACATCGTCTCAGGATCTCCCTCAGGCAGGGGAGAGAAATTACAAATGGTGGTAGCCTATCTCCAAGATGGATTCTTATCAATTTCTTCCTTTGTATGTTGTATATTCTCTAAGAAATATAATCTATTCCTCTTAATGATATGAATGTGGCAGAGATAACATTCTGGGTTTGTGAAGTTAGGTCTTAAAAGGTCTTTAGACTTTGGCCTAAGTTCCTTCAACGTTGCTCGCTTTGCAGGATGCCAGTTGCCTTGTCCTGAGACTGCCATATTGAAGGATGCCTCAGAAAGCCAAGCAGGAAGGCAGTGATATTGCAGCCATTCCATCCTCGCTCCAGACATCTGACTAAAGACTTCAGACCACCCAAGCCTCAGCCAGGTGAGAAATACCCAGCTAAAACCCTTCAACCTTCAGAGCTGTGACAGATAATAGATTATTTTAATATAATACATTTTAGGGTGATTTGTTATGTAGCAATATATAACTGGAACTCTAGCTTGCCCAAAGGAAATACGTTCATAATGTCATACCCTAGAATCCCTTCATTTCCTCCTTTCAACCAAACCTAAACAGCAATGCATTTTATATTCAGTAGCCCATGCTGAGTATATAATGGAACCTTAAAATGGTAAAACAAATAGGAATTTATTTAGTTTCAAGTTTGGCATGGCTATACCAAGTTGTATGACGAGCCAATGCTGTCAGAATTTTTCTTTATTTCAATTATGAAACCTTATTCATATAGTAATCCATGTTAGCAACTCACATTTATTTAGCCAAAAATGTGTACTTAACACATTAACTGCTATTTATAAAATTATTGTTGTGGGCTACTGGTATGACAATATTAAATGCAAGCATGAACACTGATATCATAGTGATAGTACTCCTTTATAAATTATTAATCCAAAATACCCAACATATGCACCTATTAATTTCTGAAATCATCAAAGACATTAAATCAGAAAGTTAAAAAAATGATCAAAAAGAACTCTTAAGACAATAATATGTCTATGGATTTTAGACTGAGAAACACAAGAGATAGAAAGAATGAAGTGGTCATGGTATCTCTGGATTAAGTGAAGGTATTTGGTAATAAGGTCCCTGACGAGTTGGTTTGCCCTGCAGTTATGTGATGCTACACCTTCTTTGCCACTTGGCTCAAATTTCATCTGAAAATCTAACAAACCCCTCAAAACTTGCTCCTGAAATTAAAAATCAGAAGTGCTGCCAGATCTGGTTATCTATAGATCTGGTTAAGATCATAAATGCAGTAGGCAAATGAAAAATAAGTCATATTACACTTTAAAAAAATAGTTTCCTCATATGAAATAGCTAAATGAAGCTTCTTCCTGGTGATGTACAGTATTTAAAATTGCTATTTAGCTTTCCCATGAACTTTTCTGCCCACATACTTTTATCTGTAAGTAATTTATATTACTTATAAAAATTCAACAGGTTTGTGAAAAACAATAGGTTTTACAGGTATAAGGCAAGAAATGGAATTTAATAACAACAGGGTTTAATGCTATCAATAGTGTTACTCCCAAATATATTCTTGGACATGTTAAATACTTAAAAATGTGTTATTTTTATGGTGAAGACAAGGAATAGCATTAAAATACAGAATTAAAATCATGAAATTTAATAAAGAATTCAAAGGCTTTTATCTTCAATAAGTAAACAACATAAAACACTTTTTCCCTTTAAAATAATTTGTCTTCATGGTTGACGTACTTATCACATTAGAATCCTGTAATGTTTATTAAAGATTGAGATTCTTAGTTCCACCTTAGATCAAAATCAGAATCTACAGAAGTATATATGAACTTAAATATTAAGTATGCTTAGTCTGAATTTAATAAAAAAGACATCTGTTACTGTTTATTAATGAATATTTTAATATTTTAGGATAATTAGAACTCATAACATTATTTCAATAATTTAGGACAATTATAGCTTATAATAACATTATAAACTTCTTGTAAGCTTATCAACTGGGCAGCAGAGAAAGAAATTTCAGAAACATAAAAACCTGAAGAACAAGAAATGAAATACCTTATTATCATAGAAATAAAATTAATTGGATTATTTACATATGAATACTTATGAAAAGCCTCCAGGAAATCTTGCAGAATTTTTCTCAAGAAATGTAGCTACGTTTCCAAACAAGGAAGTTATGTTGAACAAAACACTTTTTGCTTCCTAGTTACCAAAGTTCTCATAAGAGAGAAATGTTTCACCATTTCCTCATGAAATTTAATAGCTTTATTAAATGCCAACTCATTAATATCTTGTACTGTATAGTATTATTAGCACTGCTTTCTTTGGAACAGAAGAAACATGTTGAATTAATCCCACAATAGCAAAAAGCAAGCAAGCAAGCAGGCAGGCTATATATAGCTGCAGTTGCATGGGATACCCCAAAGTTTTGAACCGCTACAAAGAAAATTCATAAGAAATAAAGGTAACCATAATTACTCAGACAATTAAACACCACATACAAGTTCATATATAAATAATTCAGCTCAAAATATGCTAAAGCTATCCTACATTATTGGCATTTACATACTCCAGACTTGAAGTAAAAGTTGAACTATATTTTCCAGTGTCAAGTGTCTCAATATTACTTCCAAATAACTAAAGACCTGGAAAAAATATGAAAGAACATCCCAGAAATGAATAAAATTAGCAAATGAGGAGGCTATTTCTTTTTTAAAGGTGAAGAATTACATTCTATAAAATTTCTAGAACAGTTTTCACCTCATCTTTGCCATGAACTAGCAGATTATATGAACAAAAGCAAAGTTACATTAACTGTGCAATTTTGTGTGGCTCTATAATCTCTGAATGTTTCTGGTAGGCATAATTATGCAATAACTGACACACCTTTGATCTAAAGAATACATATGGAAGAAAAGTTTTGGTTTTTATACTACTTTCTCCTAATTAAAGAACTACTGGATTTTACTAGGGAAAAAATAGCACTTGATTGGTTGTAAGCAGTTGCTATGAAGTAAAAAATATAAATGAAAATAAGGTAATTTAATGAAATACTTGGCTTCTAGGTCAGAAACAACATTTTCCAAGTAATCCAAAACTGGTTTAAAAAGAAAACAATACATGGATATATGCTGCCACCATGTGGTAAAAAAAGACCATTTTGGATAAGGCATGACAAACAGTTTTAAAATACAGTAAAAAATTTGTTTCCTTAACTGCCAGTCTCAAAGCTCAGAGATAAAACAGGAAT
Organism: Cuniculus paca; assembly: GCA_004365215.1. NCBI lineage: Eukaryota > Metazoa > Chordata > Mammalia > Rodentia > Cuniculidae > Cuniculus > Cuniculus paca. The sequence continues at coordinate 5,623 of RJWT010013375.1, read as the reverse complement.
AGGCAAGGACTTTCTGAAAATAACCTCAACAGCAGAAGAAATAGTGCCAAAAATGAACAAATGGGATCATGTCAAGTTAAAAAGCTTCTGCACAGCAAAGGAAACAACCAATAGAGTGAAGAGACAACCCACAGAATGGGAAAAAAAATTTCTCCAGCTATTCATCGGACAGAGGACTAACATCTAAAACATATACAGAACTCAAAAACATTATATCCCTTACAATAAAAGGCCCAATCAAAACAATGGGCAATTCAAGTGAATAGAAACTTTTCAGAGGAAGAAGTACAAATGACTAATGAACACACGAAAATATGTTCAATATTGCCGGCCATTACAGAAATGCAAATTAAAACCATACTGAGATACCATTTTACTCCTGAAAGAAAGGCCAGCATCAAAAATATCAAATAATAACAATGCTGGCAAGGATGTGAAGGGAAATGAACACTTCTACATTGTTGGTGGGAATGTAACCTAGTACAACCACTATGGAAATGTAACCTAGTACAACCACTATGGAAATCAGTGTGGAGATTCTTTCAATTGAAATTCCATTTGACCCAGCTATCTCTCCTCTAGCAATCTTCCCAAAAAGAGTTAGTCATCATATTACAGGGATACATGCATACCCATGTTGATTCCAGCACAATTTATAATACCTAGATCTTGAAAACACCATTTGTGTTGATCAACAAATGAACAGATAAAGAAAATGTAGTATTTATACAAAATAGAGTACTACTTTACCATAAAGAAACTTGAGGCACTCATAGGGAAATGGATGCAGCTTGAGACCATAATGTTAAGTGAAATAAGTGAAAAATTCAGACATGGAAGCTTAAATATTACATGGTTTGGTTTCTCTTATGAGAGAGAGAGAGACAGACAAGAGACAGAGTGAGACCAAAATAAGAGATTAATAGGAAGTAGGCAGAAGTTCAAATAACTCCTCAAATTATTCTGTTGTTTCAAAAATATTTTAAGACTAATGCTAATTTGTTTCATTTATACTACTGGTTTCTTTTGTTCACTGAAAAGAAAATTTTTTCCTTTTATTTGTTTCTTCTTTGTAAGAGACAATTTTTTTGTCTATGATTTGTATTCTGAGTAACACTTTGCCATTCTTTTAAAATCATGATATGCAGTATATTAGCTATTGTTATTCCCTAATTATATTATGAAATTTTATTTTTTCAAATTAGTTTTTTATTAATATCTACTTGTATCATATAAAAATATTTTTAAAACTTAGAAACACCTAACAAATATATTAATTTCTCTTAGTAAGTCACCATGATGTCATTATTGTCATTTTTGAGATACTGGGCTGAGGATATAGTTCAGTGGCACAGTGGTTGCCTTGTGAGTTGCAAGGTCCTCAGTTTGATTCCTGATACCAAAAAAAAAAAAAAAAAAGAAATTCTGTATCTACATTTGACTGCTGCCTTCTCTTTTAATTTGCCATTTGTTTACCACTTGCTCTATAAAATGCAGTAACATCTCCTTGTACTTGTCCTAAAATTATCCTCTTTCAAATCAAAATCTGTATTGTGATTTATAAAATTCAACCATACTTTTCCTTAGCTGGTGGTATTCATTTGACAGATCTTAAGAGTATTTGTGTATTCTCAGGTTGTAAACTCATTCCTCATCTACCAGATTATCGTTTCTACTCCTGAACTTTATAGCTTTATTGGGGAAAATTATTAATTGGTAAAAAGTACAAACAACCAAAGTTACAAATAGTATTCTAAAAACTGCACATTTTGTTCAAGGTCTGGTAATGTTCTTAATTTTGCTTCTATTATTTTCCTTCATATTGTATGACAAGCTACCATTCATGTAACTGAAAGTGCAACATGCTAAGAAAAAATAGTTTCCAGGGAAGCCCAGGTCATTTATAGGGAAATCATGGGGATCACAGTATCAAATATTCTACATGCATATATTGGATTTTCATTCTTCACTTGTATTTGCCTCATGTAGTGGCCAAGTAAACTCCAATCTAACTGATCCTGCTGCAGAATCAACTATAAATTCTGGACCAAATATTAACTACCTGAAGTCTCAGGAAAATGATCAAGACCAGGCAGCTGGCAGAAGAGAGTCCATGTACAAGAGGGAGAAAACACCACTTGGGAGAATTTGCTGGTCTTTTTGATTTTTTATGGGTTTTTAGCCAGAAGGCAGACCCACTCTAAGTCACACTGGAGAGATAGCTTAGAGAACCAGAGGACAGTTTGGGGCATCCTAAAGTGAGGTAGGCATTTCAAAGATAACCACAGGAGGAACTCTGAATTTCGAGGATAATTCTGCATAAATCTCTACTACACTCTGATATGTATGGAACAGACTTCACACAGACCAAATACTAAGGCCATAAAAGCTAAACTAAAATTTACTCTACTGCTTCTAAAATAAAAAACACCAGCACTGTTCAGATAAATACAAAAATGCATAATCTATACAACAGAGTAGGAACAATGCTATCTAAAATTTACTCCTTGATTTCAATAAAAAGTTTAAAGTTACTAGGCATCTGAAGATACAGTTAACATGTGCAACAGTCTTATAAAACAAGACAAACAACAGTGACCAACCTGTGGTGACGATGATGTTAGAATTAGCAGTAAAGATATATACATATCTATTTTTTATATATATATTTAATATAAATATATATTTATATTGATGTGTTTTGTTTTTATTTTTTGAGACAAAGTCTCACTATACAATCCAGACTGCCCCTGAACCCACTGTGGAGCCCAGGTGGCCTAAAAATCATGGCAATCCTCCTCACTGACATTACAGGCATGTGCCAGAATGCCGTGCTAGTAGGAAAAATTTAAAGCAGTTAAATTTTAACTATTTTCAATGGTATAAAGCAAAAAATCTGTTGGAAAAGAAAAAAAAAAAAACGGCTAAAATAAAAGCTATAAACAATAAAGAGAAAAATTTCGCACTTAAGAATTTATCCAAAAGAAACAAGACCCTTCTTTGACCCTACTTTTCCTGTCACTGTCAACTTTGTCTCTTTTTTTTCCCCCTATGCAGCAAAATTATTCAGGAAGGGTTACTGGCAGTTTTATGTTCAATTTTTTCCTCAGTTGAATGTAAAACATTGTTCATTCTCAAACATACTGTCATCAGGCTTTTTACCCAACTCCACCAGAACCTGTCTTGACAAGGTTCTCAATGACCTTGTTAAACACAAATTCTCAGTCTTCACTTAACTGGATCTACCAATGACATCTGAAACAGATGAGCACTCTCTTCCTAGACAAACATTTTTCTTTTGGCTTACAAGACATGAAGTTTTCTGGTTTCCCTGCCTAACTGCCAACTTTCCTTCCCTCTCCTACACTGCAATACTGAAGTGCTCTATAGTCCAGGCACATTTCGCGTCTCTATACTCACTACTCTCTGGTGACTTCCGACTGGTATTAAGGATAATTTCTATGCTGACTCTTAAATATGTATCTTCTAAACTCAGACTTGCACATCCACCTATCTACATGTATGCACCTAACAGATCTCTCAATCTGTCAAAAACCTGAACTCTTTTTTGCACTAAAATCTTTTGCCTCAGTTATATCCCACCCATCTCAGCTGAATACAACTCCATTCATCCAGTTATTCAAGCCAAAATCCTCAAAATTCTCAAAAGAAAGACTCCTTTCTTTTACACTCTTCATCCAATTCATAAGGAAATTCCATTGGTTTTATTTCTAAAATACATTCAGAATCCAACCAGTTCACACCACTTCCACTGCTGCCACCTGGTCTGAAGCACCATCATCTCTCACTTGTACTACTAAAACAAAAACAGCTCCTAACATTCTTCTCTGCACCTGTCCTTATAGCTCTATAATGTATTCTCGGCAAGGACCGTTTTCTTTAAAAAGCACTATCTAGAACATTAAAAAGTTCCTTAATACTCATTCAAAGTAATTTAATCATCAAACATTTGTTGAAGGTCTACTTTGCGTCAGCTGGAATCCCCAAATGTATGCCAGAGCATGTCATACCTCCTTTAGAAATGCTATGGTATTTCATTTCACTTAATGTTAAAAGCAAAATCTTTCCAAGGACTTTAACAGAACTCTGACCTTATTCCCAACTATCTTTCCTTTCGACCATCCCAGTCATACCAGCCCTTCACGGTTTTACAAACAACAAGTCATGCTCTAGAGTTTGCGTTGGCCTTTTCCTCTGCCTGAGCGAGAACTCGTCCTTGGGAGGTTGTTGTCTCACTATTCTCCTCAAGCCTGCGAATTTCTAGGCTCCTCAGTAATTCTGAATATGCTTTCTTTCCTGCTTCCAATGCAGTGCTCCATTCACCTTATCCTCATCTACTTTTTCTTTTTTCCATTGCAGTTATCATCTTCTATCATACTACATGATTTGCTTATTTATGTTTCCTTTTAACATATATGTTTTACGGAGGTCCTTTTAAAACATAAACTCCATGAGTCAAGGACTACTGTTTTGTTCAGTGAGATATACCCAGTACCTAGAGCAATGCCTGTCACACAATAGGCACACAATTTCTACTTATGGAATGAATTTTCTTCCTTATAATAACCATGTGAAGTACAGACTGTATATTATCATCCTTATTTTATAGAAGTTGTAAGGGGACAGACAGGTCTAAGTTTTTTCTATTTAAGAAAACTCAAAAGAGCATCTTTTAATTCCTTGGGAAAAAAAATGCTATAGCAATAGACAACGTAACGAACTATTTAAAAAACAAACCACAATGTATGTATAGCAAGATTTATTTTAACATTAATATGCAATGTTCACTATCTCCTCACTGAAAGGTGTTTTTCAAAAATAAACTGTTTAGCTGGTCGTGGTGACACACACCTATAATCCCAGCACTTGGGAGGCTGAAGGAGGAGGATGGTAGGGAGTTGGACAAAAAAAAAATTTTTTTTAAATTTTTATAGCTGTCCATATCATTGGACATAATAAAATCAAACAAAACAAAACAGAATAAAACCAATCAAAACAAAAAAGTGAAAGCATATTTTAAAGAGAATAAAACCAAACCAAACAAAATAAAGCTAATCAAAACAAAACAGTGAAAGTGCTAACAGGATTTTAAAACAGGACAATAGGAAATCAACAATGGCTACCATAAGGCCTCTTGTTATCTTCAAAATTGCTGCTCAGACCATCAGACATAATAAAATCAAACAAAAAAAAGAACAGAATAAAACCAATCAAAACAGAACATTAAATATTACAAAACAATAAAATGAAACAAAATAAAATAGTGAGAATAGCATTGGATGTCAAAAACAAGACAGAAGGAAACCCCCCATAGTTACTATATTGCATACTATTATCCTCCTAATAGATGCTCAGACTACTGGCCTTAGGCCTGCAAAGTCAATCAAACAATACAAGCATTAAGTTGTTTTTGTACCTCAGTTTCTATCAACTCAGCCTGTCCTCTGAATCAGCCAGGTGCTTATGGGGGTGTGTGTGTGTGGGGGGGTGTTCTTGTCTCATAGAAAGGGTATATTGGCTTCTTGTTACTCCTCCCTGGCCCAGCATGGATTCCCTAAAATTTTTTTAAAATAAAATAAGTTGCTTAATATTGCTGGTTTTA
>RJWT010013374.1:0-21790 GCA_004365215.1 Cuniculus paca | reverse complement strand
ATTTTAAAGAGGATAAAACCAAGGAAAATAAAACAATAAAACCAATCAAGATAAACCAGTGTAAGTGATACATGACTTCAAAACATTACAAAATCAACAATAGTTACCATAATGCCTCTTCTTGTCTTCAAAATAACTACAGATACCTTTAGACATAGTAAAATTCAAACAGAACAGAATAGAATAGAAACAACAAAAACAAAACAGTGGATGCAATAAAGGACTTCAAAACAAGACAATAGTAAATCCAAAATGGTTACCATAATATATCTTGCTGTCTTTGAAATAGCTGCTCATGCCATCAGATATAACAAAATAAAAGAGAGAGAGAGAGAGAGAGAATAAAACCCAATCCAACAAAATAATGAAAATGATACAGGACTTCAAAACAAGAAAATAGGGTCTTAGAATTTATGACACTTTCTATCTCAGGTATGGTTCTGTCTTTTCTGGGGCAAAACAGAGACAGAGACAGAGACAGAGACAGAGACAGAGGCCTCTTAGAGGTAAGCCAAAGAAGGTTCATATATCTGTTCCATTCTTCCTTAGGACATTATCATGACTTTCTGAGAGTAACAACTAATGACCAGTTAGCTTCTTTTGTAGCATATTTATGTAGTGCCTTATGCACACATCTATTTTTAATGGTTCAATCCTTTTGTCCAGATTTTTGTGAAACTCCAAAACTCTATTGTATTTCAAATGCCTTGAATAAATACCTCTTGTTTCAATTTTGTTGTATTATTAACTTAGAGCTCTTTGTTCTACATCATCACCAGGCAGAGGTCTTTTCAGAAGCTGTAGAGAGTATTTCTCAAAAGGAGAGTCTGGATGAGCATCACTAGGGACTTGTTAGATATGCAGATTCTCCCACTTGCCCCAGCCCTACTCAGTGAGTAACTGAGATGAGATCCAACAATCTGTTTTAACAAGCCATCTAGGCATACTCTGGTTCTGGTGCATACCCACATTTTAGAAACATCGCTCCAGATAAATGAAAATTCATTTTCAAACAAGTTGTATCAAATTCCAAAAGTTTGCTATCAAAGTACCCATTTTATTGAATTTTTCTCTAAATGTCAACTTATCTGTCTGAAATCCATTATTGCCTATATAATAAAATACAAATCCCTTAGCTTGGTCAATAAAGACCTTACAAAGTTTCATCCCATCACTAAACATATAAGGCATTGGAACTGAAGAAAAGAGAAAAGGAAGAAAGAAGTTCAGCAGTTGAAGAATACTCTTTTGAATTTAACCTATCAGAGGAGTCTGGATCCAGAAAACTTCCTGTGGATACTTGCTCTGCAGATAGTCAGGGGTTTTTTCCTGTCAATCTCTGTTCCCACCTTCCAGCTCTGATTTCTGAAGATGAAAGCAGCAGGAGGGCTGACTCTTGTGTTTTCCTTTCTCACCTCCCTTCCACATATTTTCTATTCCCATGCTCCACCACCAGAAAGGCAAGGCAGCCTGCCAGTTGGGTGTATCATCATTCTCCAGAGCCTCATGTTATAAAATTATGCCAGGCTTAAGACTGCTTGCAGTCAGGTTATCAGGCTACTTTCAACTCCAGGCTTTTTGGCAAGTATAAGGCTGTCCTGGGCAGGGTCTTTAACTCTCAGCTTGTACTACTGAGCAGAGTTGATGCTTAAGGCAAGAGTGAAGGAATTTGAAATTGACTCTGGCTCTGGAAATTCTGTTCAAGGATTGCCAACAGTTTACAAAATTAGTCTTCTTTTAAAGTTAAGCTTCCTGATTTTGGGGGACTAATCTGTATTATCCTTTCTCTGGCAGTATTTCAAACTACTTTTGACAGCCCCGTTCAGATTCTATTACTCATATGATATGATGACTGCGCTACTTTTTGATTTTTAAGATGCCTCAAGAAAAGTCTGTCTGTTCAAACATGTGCATGCTACACTGTAAGCCATTTTCACTATGAGGAGAGTTGTAAAATCGATAATGGACATACTGTGTTGATGATGAACACAGATATAGGCTAAGCAGGCTTAGCCTCCTTCAGCGAGGATGGTGAGCAAAGAGCCTAAGCAAAACTGAGAGGAGATAAGGAAAACAAAAAGGAAACAAAAAGTCAGAAAATGCTGGAGTGCAAAGCAGGCAGACCATTGGAGGCCACCATAAAAGGGATGTGTTGAATGACCAAGGTAAGACATCCAGAAAGGGCTCAGATGCCTAGGACAGAGAACATATATTGGAGCTGTTCTGATAAACAAAGGTTGAGTGCTAAAAACAAAGACTAACTTGCCAGGGAAGGTTCTAGATTGAGGAAGAGTCCAGAAAATAAGCTGAGGTTTGAAAATCTATGGTACCAATTTCAAGGTGGAACCATAAAGTAGATCCAAGACCCTCATAAAACTTGTACTTCTTCTCTGATGAGAATGAGTCTTATTAGCTCAGATGTGGTGCAGGAATAAGGCGAAAATAGAAGTCTCGGAAGAACTAATTGGCCTATTAAGTTATGCTACCTAAAAGTAATAATAATAGACACTGTAAATACATTTTTATATAGTGTCTCTCCACCCTACCGTGGTTTGTACTCTCTGATAGGAGGATGATGTACGTGTTCTGCCATAGATATACTGGAGGGCAAGAAACCTCCAGAACAAGTCAGAGGAAGCCCCTCTTTCTGTTGGATGATGGCAGCAAAGGTGTCATAATCTAATTTGTCAAATGGTGTCCTTCTGACTCTAACAGCTAGACAAGATTGATTCAATTTCTCATTCTACTGATTGGAAAATTTTCATGGCCCCTAGAACACTTCTGAATTTCAGGGTATGGATAAGGGGACTGAACCTCTTGTAGTCACTTCCAGTGCTGAGCTCCTACCTGCACTGAAATGCTTGATTCAAGGCTCATTATCAGACATCTGACCATGTCAATTGCGTGGTCCCAATTTCTCATCATATTGATCTTGACATTGAATTCAATCCTTTTTGTTAATCTCTGCCACCCTTAACCAACAAAATGACAAGATGATACCATCACTGAGATGTAAGCACAAATAAAAGCCTTTGCCAAAGATTGAGGCAATGAATAGTATGATACACATCACAGAAACATAATTTAAAATCCACCACAACTATCTCCATTCCTAACATCCCTTGACCAATTCTCAACATTGAACCCTCATCTTCTGCCGTATTCTTTTCCCTCTTCTTTTTTTCTTGTCTCTCCTACACTTAAAAATTCTGCTGATTTCTAATGCAGAGAAAGTGAATGATTTGTTACTCTTACTCTTAGGAATCCATGCTATCAATAGCTCATCTTCTACCAGAAGAAAGCAAAGTATTGCCTTACGATATGAAAGTTTAGATCTCACACATAAACAATTCCACATTTCCAGTGATAATTTCATTGAAAAACTATTTCTTTGGGTCCCAAGTGTTAAGGCACAAAGATGTCCGTATAACATTTCTAATAGTGCAAAACTCAAAAAACTTAAATTTCAATCAGAGGGAACAGAGTAAATTCATTACAGTTGAGTCATTCAGTGGAGTACCGCATTCACTAGGGATCACAAAGTTCAATTCACACTACAACTCCTATATGCAAAAACTGTAATTGCTTTGTTCAACCTCTCATTCTTCTAGTCCTACTCCACGGATGGTGATGGGGGGGTAGAATTAACTCATCACCTGATATGACTTAAAGCTTAATTTATGTGGATAACTTAGTTGATATTCAGTCTTCTTGGATGGCAGTTAAATCTGTCACATAGTTCCACATCCTCTGCTTCTCTGTCTGGTTTTTTGGGGGAATCTTACATGTCCTAAGACATCAGAAGAGAAGAGATACTCTAGAATATGGTGCTGGCTTCCTCTTCTGGCCACTGGAACACGCCTGAGGATGCTTTGCATTTTGCTGGCATCCACAGAAGCAGGCTGGCACTAGTTTAGATCAACTGCATCTCTTGGTAAGGCCAAGACCTGAGCGCTGCTTAGCTGAACAGGGCCTGCATTAACTTTCAATGGCTGAATATCTCTAAGCAGATACCATAGACTCCATTCAGCCCTGACCTTATAGTCCAGTCTTGTGCTTTGCTGCTGAATTATCTTGTTCCTCCACAACAAATCCCATCACAGGCCCACTTGTTTTCAATTCAGAATGGTCATCCTTGGCATCTGCCCTCTTCTGTGTCCCACCTCTTCCAACACAGAAAGAGTGAGTTTGTATTTTACTTTCCTTTTTCATGTGCATACCCTGCATCAGCAGAACCTTCATGTTTTGCTGTTGAGGACAGACCAACCGCCTTCTCTACACCATGGGGAACACTGTGGTCTAGCTAGTCTAGGCTTCCTTGTAGTGTACAAGAGAAAGCAGGAGACAAAGGAATGGAGAGATACTTTTTTCCTGCACCATGGTCCTATTTGCCTGTCAGGAGCATTACTAACATGAAGTAGTACTTCAGTTACTTTTTCCTGACATTACTCTCATGTCAGTCAGGAGGATATATTGGCCAAAGCAAAAAGATAAAGGTCAAGCACTCAGGAAGACAAAAAAGTAAAGCTAGGCAAACTACAAATAAAAATAGATAGAAGGCAGCAAGGGGATGGATCACTTGCAATAAGGAAGGGGCCTAAGGGAACAAGGGTGAGGGATAAGGAGGAGGGGAAGGGGAAATAAGCAGAATAAAGATATGCCATGTGCAGGAACCCAATAACCTCGATGAATACAAACATTATATGCCATAACATCAGTTAAGATTAATAATATCAAAAAGAATGAAAAACAGGGTAGGGGAATTAGAGGAAGAGGGAGGGAAGGAGGAAAAAGAGGAAGGGGATTAAAAAAAGAAACAAGCTATAGTAAGTACATGTATCCTCTCCCAAGATGATTATAAACTGTGTGTACTACAAATAAAATAAGTTTTTAAAAGGATGAATAAAAATTAATTAAAAATTTAACTCTACTACAGAATAATCATTTAAAGATAAACCTATAGGGCTGGGGATTTAGCTCAGTGGCCTAAACACCTGCCTTGCAAGCGTGAGGTCGTGAATTCAATCCCTGGTGCTGCAAAAACAACCAAAAAAAGATATACCTATGAAGTTTTTTATAACATGGAAAAATATATTTGCTTAAAAGGTATTGAAAAAAGGATAAAAATTATGAGAAAAATAAAATTACAAGCACATTAAAGTGTATGTAAGGAAAAGGCTAAAAGAAAGGTACAAAAATGTTAACAGTGTTAACCTTTAGTGTCCAGACTGATTGTTAACTTTGCTATTTTTCTAACTTTTTAAACTGTCTAAAATGGATATACATAGCTGGCATTATGGAAATAAAATTTAGGTGTTTTCTTTAGTTGTTTTGAAAGTATTTTAAGTTTCTTAGCAGAATAATTAAATATTTTTTCTGCAATTTATTCACTCGTTAATGTAATATTTATTGAGCACCTGCCACATGTCAGGCTCTGTTATAGATTATTGGTAAGAATGAGGCAAAGTGTCTGTTCTTGTCAGGTTTTCCATTCTACCAGGGTGGGGAGAAATGACAGTGGTGCCAGATTAGATGAATTCAAGGTTAAATGAATAATAGAAATTTTATGCAGAGTGTAGTATACACTACTTTATCCTAGTATTATACTACATAATACACACAAAATATACTTACAGAGTAGTATATCTATAAGATACATCAGAAATATATAGTAAAGAAAGTTATACAGTATATCATAAATATTGTGCAGTTATTAATTATAAATAAATAATGATATAGAGTTTCCCAAAACAGAGTTTTTAGAATAGTGTATGGAGCATCACACACACACACATTTCTTTATGTGCATGTCTTTCTGGAGGACTGCATAAGTAAGTAGCTGGTAATAGTGGCTGCTTCTAGGAAGGGGGTCACCATGGAATTAAAGGATGGAGGTAGGAGACAGACTTTCTTGGGATATTGGAATTATTAAGATGTGTTTGTATTGCCCACCTAAAAAAAAACATATATTTTAAAATTTCTACCTGTCAGTATGAACCACGCAATCTGTTTCATACTTTGGAATGAATATTTGAAGGTAATTTTGACTACTCTAATACTTAGTTCTATTTAAACTGTTTCTATGAAAAGTGTCATTTTCACACAACTCCATATTTAGAAGGTGCTAAATATCCATCTAATTCCCCAATACATAATAGAAAATTTTTGGACTCAAATTATATTAGTCTGTATGACTTTATTAAACAACTGCTTTGTAAGCTAAAAATTTTTCATGAAGAAAAAAAAGACCACATAAAGGCTTGAAAAATAAAACCTTTGAGCATGAGGAAACTCTATTGTTCATGAAATCATATCTCAAAGTGAGAATCCTTTTAACATGTGGTCTTCTATTCTTTACATAAATAACATAGAAAGTCCCTCCTTCATGAAACAATCTGCCTTATTTGGGGACACCTCAAGTCACCACAAATGTCCTTCATATCTTAGATAGAAACCTACAAATGCAGAGTTTTTCCCTTTGTCTTGAATTTCACCTCCTTCAGCATCTTCTTTCAAAATTCTACCAGTTTTTCTAGAATCATACCAAAGGCCATCACCTCTGTATTCTGTGTCCTCAGTCACAGTTTGTTTTAGGTTTATCACTCAGAGTCTGCCCCCGTGGAGGGCAGGCCTGTTTCCCACTTCTTTGAAATGCCTCTTGCAGTAAACGAAAGCACTCCATGTTCCAGTTATGCTCTGCCCTGACATCACTTCTTAAGCAAATGGCTCAGCAATGGCAAAAGGGAAGGCAGAAGTGAGGCAGTGAGACATCCTGGTGGCAGGGATAAAGGGGGTGTGACCAACAGGAAAATAGTGACATGTTTCTGTTCCTTGCACGGCTGGTCTCACTGTGCGTCTTTAGCAGGCAGAGCCAACAGAACACTTTCCTCCAGTGGCCTGCATACCCTGGGCCAAATTTAATGCTCTTCAGCTGTGCAGCAGGACTAGAAATCCTAATCCTGCCTTCATCATTATTTAATCATTTTATGAGCCATTAAGCTGCCTTTGGCCGAACCGGTTACCAGCTACAACAACACTCCATGAAAGGACACAACCCCTGTTTCCACAAGGCACATAACACTAACAGAACCCATCTAAATGAATCCATGGTCAACAGTTTGTATAATTTACCCTGGGCTTATTCTCCAACTCTGGAGTGTGGAACTATACCCGCTCAGCTGACAGAGACTGCTTGCTGCAGGGGCCCATGCAGTGCGAAAACACTATTAGGGTTTTAGGTAAAGCTGGTGGCACTTTTTCCCATGGAAACATGACACATTTACAGTTTCTGGGTGAAATGCAGACCTCTCGCTGCCTAACTTTAAAGCCAAGTTTGCCTAATTTATGGACAATGACCACAGTTCTATTACAAGCAGTGGTTACCTTATTTGTGGGGTCAGCCTCCTTCTGCAGAAAGATACAGAGCTCCAAAGGCATTTCAAACATCTTTTTGCTTGGAAAGTTAATCACTGTGTGCCTCCTTCACTCTTGGCCTCTTCTCACTGTGCCTGGCCTGGCTGCTGGCACATGTTCAGTCTGCAGCTCCTGGCAGCTGCTCCTCAGGGCAGGAGGATTCCAGCAGGTGAAGAATGTATATTATATTATGCAAACCATGGCAACAAGAAACACCGACATCTCCCGTACCCCTGAAAATTCATGGCACAGATTTTGTAACAAAGTCCATGTATTAGCTGGGTGCGGTGGTACACACCTGTAATCCCAGCACTCAGGAGGCTGAGGCAGGAGGATCATTGGGAGTTCGAGACCAGCCTGGACTACAAAGTGAGCCTGAAGTGCCTTGTCTCAAAAAGACAAAACCGTTGACCATGGATACATACAGAGGGTTCTGTTAGTGTTATGTGCTTTGTGGAAACATGTATTAGAACTGCTCAGTGTCCTAAGAATGAGCCGTTAGCTTGACAGAGACAGAGACAGGCAGTGTGGTGGTGTGGTTGGCAGCACTGGCACTGGAGCCAGCCTAGGGTCTTTGCTCCAGGATCTAATTGTTTGAGCTTAAGCCATGGAAGCTCTCTGCCATCTCACTTTCCTTATCTATAAAATGGAGAAAATATCTCAGAAGGCAGTTATGGAGATTAAAAAAATCCTTCAGCAGCTTCCCCTGGTTCTCAGCACAGAAGCTAAGATCATGACCAGATCCTGCATGTTCTTCTGGCCCTGCCTCTCTCCTCGGCATCATCTTGCACTTCTTGCTCTTTGCGCTCCAGCCATAATAGCTATTTTAGGTCATTTAGCACAACATGAGTCATCCTAACCAGGGCTTTCCTACCTGCTGTTTCCCCATTCCTTTGCTTGGAGAACTCCTGCTCTCCCTTCAAATACAGCTCAGGGCTTTCCTGAGCCTCTGCTAAAATCAGGTTTCTGTTTTTATTTGTTCTTAGACATTGTGTACTTTTTCCTTCCAAGCTGTGTTTGTAATTAGGTATACTTTGGTGTGATTTTTGGGATAACATCTATCTTCCTAATGGACAGAAAATTCCAGGACAGTAGCAAGTTAGAACAGCTAGCATTCTAAGTTTGGATATTCAGTAAGTATTTCTAGAACTCATTAGCCTATAGAAGGCTTCCATTTTTTAGTATTTTTCCATACATTACCTTATTTAACCTTCATGCAGACCTCTAAGTAAAATATGATTGTCCCATCTTAACATTTGACATGTGATGAGATATTCAGTGATTTGTTCAAGACCATGCAGAGGGCAAATAGAAGAACTTAAAGTCAACTATTCAGACTGGAAGTCAAGGCTCTTCCCATAAATGCTTTGACAACTTCTCTTTAATAGTCATTGCATTGTACAGAACCTTCAGTTAGAGAGCTATTCATAGCTGCACCAAGATGCTGAAGTGGGTGAAATCAAGAGGCCCTGTGTACTTCAGATAGTTCACCATGAGCCATCCTTCCAACAGTTCCAACCTGATTGTACATCTTGACCTGAGAGGGAGAGAGAGGGAGATGGCTCTTACCAAATACAAAGTTGCATCTCAGCTAATCCTGACATAAATGACATTCTGAGGTGCCCCCATGTCCCTACTCCCAAATCTCCAGTAGAGACCACCAGGACACAAGGTCACTACCTCACCTTATCAGTCAGGAACAAACCAGGAAAACAAGGGGAAAAAAACTTTAGGGCATTTCAAACAAAGGGAATACGGCACAGAGAATTCATTACCAAAGAAGATGAAAAAGGAGGCTGATTAACCAATATGGGGAGAGTGAAGCAACCCAGTTTTCATCAGCAGGAAGTCACTGCTGTGGCTAGGCTATAAGGACCAAGGAAGGAGGAGCTCAGGTCACCTTGCACATGGAGGAGGAATGCTTATATAGTAGGGAGGAAAATGCCCTTATAGATATATCCACTTTCTCATTCCCAGAATTAGTGAATATACTACTTTACACAGCAAAAGGAATTGTGATGGTTGGCATTTATTATGTCAACTTGATTAAGTTAAGAAAGGTCCAGGGAATTAGTAAAGTACACTTCTGGGTATATTTAAATGAATCTTCTATAGAATTGGTTCCCCAGAATTTCTTTCACTGTGCTCAGCTAGCCAGACACTCAGAGGCCACTGTAGACATGTATTAGCCTCCTCTATGGAGGGCTTGGCTATCATTCCCATTAATACAAGATTTTGGGGCTGTGCATGTCATCCTGCTTTTAGCAGCATACAAAATGCAAGAGTTGTGGGGTCAGGGAGGCTTCCACTCAGATTTCAAGGGAATCCCTGGGAGGCTAGGCAAGAAGCCTCTGAGAGGAAAAGTGTGTGAGACTGTGGAAATAAAGTAAAAGATGCAGTGGAGACTCCAGGAAGTTGGAGATGCGAAGATAATAGAATGTCTGCCAAGGAAACCTGCAGGACTTGAGTGGAGCCAGCCTAAGAAATAGGCCACATAAGGGCCGGGGATCTAGCTCAGTGGCCTAAGTGCCTGCCTGGCAAGCACAAGGTCGTGAGTTCAATCCCTGGTGCTGCAAAAAAAAAAAAATACATTTGACATTTTGGGCTAACGATCTAGCTCAGTGGCCTAAGCACCTGCCTGGCAAACGCAAGGTTGTGAGTTCAATCCCCAGTGCCGCAAAAAAAAAAAAAAAAGAAAGAAAGAAAAGAAAAGAAATAGGCCACATGGGCTGCATCCAGCAAGACCCCAGGAGTTGCGCCACCCAAGGCTTCTAGAATTCACATTAGATCACACTGTATTCCAGAACTGGAGCAATAGGATTTAACACATTCCTGCCAGCCTATACCCCTGGTGGTACATGCTTGACTGATAAAAATGATTAGATCTATTTGTACCACCAGTGGTACAAGCTCCTGCTAGAATAGCCATCCATGTACCACTGGTGGTTCAAGCCAGTGGGAATGTAACATGTGCAAATCAGAGCAGCCTGGCAGTGACATATGAATCACAGCCTTGTCATGAATGTGTTAATGTTTGCCCTGCTAGGTTTTGGTCATGCATTGTTGCTATTCTTTTCTAGCCCTTCTATTCCTCCCTTTTGAAATGGGAATGACTACCCTGTACCCTTGCATTTTAGAATTATATAACTCGGTTTTGATTTTTTTAGTAGAAGATCACAGCTAAGAATTTGTCTTCAGTCTCAGAGGAAACTGGATTTTTTTAGCAATCCTGGAACTTTTGAGACTTTAGGAAGGGATTATTCAGTCTTCAGTTGTACACAGAATAGTTGTATCATGTTATGCAGAATTATGAATTTGCTGTCTTCTTTATTAGAGATTAAGTATTTGGTGTGAGGAAATATGTCTGGTTGTGAAGTTGACAAGGCATAAAATGTAAATGTTAGCCTTAATTGTACCAATTTGATTGATTTTTAATTTTACTGTATGACTGCCTGAGTATAGTACACAATATTTACATTCATTGTGGGAAATTATGTACATGTACATAACACATCTCAATTCCCTAAGAGATTATTAAAGCACACTTCTGGGTGTGTCTAGGGTTAGGGTTAAGGTTAGGTGAGTTCTAGAGCCATGACCTTGGGTATTACATATAGTTCCTAGCTCCTTCCTCTCTGGCACTATTCCCTGCTCTGCTCCCTGACAGCTTTGATCCACCATGCCGTCCTGCCATGATGTTTCTGGCTTGGATTCAGGCAATTATGGATTGAAATCTCTGTGAGTCAAGTAAACCTTTTCCTTCATTATGTTGAGGGTGTCAGGTATTTGGTCCTAGCAATAGGAATGGTGACTAGCAGAGGAATTTTGGAGATAGAATTAGGCTAAGGGTTTTCAAATGGGAAGATTATCCTAGATTTCTCGAAGTGGATCCAATGTGATCACAAGGATCTAAGAGGGAGGTAGGTCAAAGAAGACAATGTGATGTATACAGCAGAGGTTTGAGTAATGTGGCCATAAGCCAAAGAATGCAGGCAACTCCTATAAACTGGAAAAGGAAATGGGTTCTTTTCTAGAAACTTAAGAAGGAATGAAACCTTTCCAGCACCTTGCTTTTAGCCTCAGAAGACTAAACTTCTTATTTCTGACTTCTAACTTATAAACTCTAAAATAATAGAGTTGCTTAAGTCACTAAATTTGTGGTAATTTAGTACAGCAGCCTCCAGCTTACACCATCTTCTCACACTTCCAAATTTCTAGTAGCTGAAGCCAACAGTTAGCCCAGTGGCAGAGAAGCTAGAAAACTGGCCTGCAAGGTAAGGACCAAAGAATGATCTGGGACAAATATGCCAGACTACTGAAATCTCCTTACCACACCAGCAGGAGTCTACCACTGTAGTGTATATCTGAAGCCATTTTTCTTGATTTCTTTTTAGAATCCTATATGAGTCAGGCATATGGTTCATGTCTGTAATTCAAGCACCTTGGGAGGCTGAGGCAGAAAGATCAAAAGTTCAAGCTCAACCTGGGCAACTTAACAATTTAGCAAGACCCTGCCTCAAAATAAAAAATAAAAAAGGGCTGAGGTAGTTCAGTGCCAATGCTCTGGGTTCAATCCCTGATACCACTAAAAAAATTAATTAATTAATTAATTAGAAGATGGAATGATATTTACTGTATATAAGGCTTTCTGGTGAATTTGTTCTGGTCTAGTGTGAAACGACTGACCTATTAAAACCTTTCCACGGACAGGAACTTGTATGTGATAAAAAATAAAGCTCATTCTCTCCTAATGCCTTCAAATTCCATTGCTTAATAATTAGAACTGAGGAATGACATTGGTTAAAAAGTATTTTCATGAGCTTGACAATTTAATGGGCTTCTTTTATTCTTCTCATTTTATTAACATGTAAATCAAAACAATGACATCACTTTTCTCAATGGCACTGCAATCAAAGACAATCTGTAAAATTAAAGTGTTCCATGAAAATGAGTACTACCAAGTGACCATGTGTGCAGGCGGCTGCTCATTGCTCTTCTCTCCTCTCTTCTCTGAGTCATTCCCCAATGTGACACTGCAGCCCATCCCCATCAGCTCTGTGGTTGAGAAAAAAAATGGGTCATTGCACTGTGACAAAAGGACATTCATTGAAAAATCAGCAAAGAAGAAATGTTTGAGCTCCAATGTTCCCAAAAGCCCAGAGGAAGCTTGTCCTTACAGTGTGTGGGTGTCAGAAGCAGACAGGCCAGCAAAGCAACACAAGCTCCACCAGCAGCCACCAGCGACACATTTAAGAATCCAGTCAGATAGAGGGAAGTGGTAGAACACCACTGATGGAGGGGACATGAGACCTTGGAGGTAAAAGCTGTTTTCTGTGTTACTAGCATTTAATTGAAATATTCTGAAACCTCTAGTCCCAGAACCTAAAAACTGGGCATAGCAACAGAAGACCGAAGAGTCAAGTTTTATTTTTGTCTACATGATTTAAGAGTAGACAGAATTTACATACTATAAAAACACAGTTTCACTGGCTACACACACACACACACACACACACACACAATTGGAGCTCATAAGTGAAACAAGCTAGCAGAAATTGACAGTTGTTGAAACTGGATGATGACTAAATGAGTGCACATGTTTTAATTTAGCTACCTTTGCACATCGAAATTTCCATTAAAAAGAGAAAATGCAATTATTTATTTCATTGGATGCAGACTTTTCCTAATTAGTCTTCCTTCACATTGCTCATTTCACCAAAATTTTCAGCCAAGCCTGGTAGCTCATGCCTGGCAGCACGCTGACAGGGTGAGGCAGGAGGATCAAACATTTGAGCCCAGCCTGGGCAATTTAGAAAGACCCTGTCTCAAAATTAAAAAATATAAAGGGACCTGGAGATGTAGCCCAAGGCTAAACCTCTGATTTCAATCTTCAGTGCCACATACAAAAATTGAAAAATTTTCACCAGGTTTCACTGTCTCTGTGTCTGGGGACCCAGCGGCAATGCAGATGCTGTCAAGCTCTTTGTATCAGAAGCCTGCCTGTGGTGGGGCGGAAATATTTGGCAACAGGCTGAAGTGGTGAAATGAACAGGCCAAGAGCAACTCCTCCCCTGAAATGAAAGGGTAGGGCCCATGCTCTGGGACCATCTCACCTACACTAGAGGGTCACCAGCACCCAAGGGATACTTTGACAATGACACAATTTCAACTCAAGAAGCACTGATTAAACACCTCTTGGGCCAGGTCAGGAGTTCAGCACTGGGCACATCATGCTAAAGACCTTACAGCTTCTCAGTGCTGCAATCTACAATACCTCAAGCTCAAATCTGTTTCAAAATGTGCAGAATGTTGACTGAATTGCTTGCATATCCATCATATTGGCGTATTCACTGACTGAAGAAAAACCTTGTACGAAAAAATTCTGATGTTGCTGCTCAGCACTGCCTCCTCCTGCTGTGTGGGAGCAGGAGAGTGGATGATATCCCAGCTTCCTTTCTTAGCAAGAATTTTTTAAAAAAGCAATGTGAACCTTTGCTTTTCTAGAGAGTAGCAAATGGTCAAGATACACACTGGTGATGACCTAATTTTCAATGTTCATAGGACATAGCAAAGTGAAACTCAGTGAAAGAGAGAGAGAGAGAAATTCATACCCATACTATTTTGGAACAAATGTCTAAATAATGACAGGGGTCATGGGCTACTGCCTGGATTGCTTCTATGGCCATAGGAAATGGGGGATGGACGGGTGAGGAGGAAAACTAGGACTGAGAGGACAGCGCAGTGCCTTATCCATCTAAAGGTCTCCTCCCCACCCCCTTCCCCTTCTTAACAGCTGGCCCGAGGACCTAAACTTAGTAAGGGCGAGGTGTAGGAAACTAGATAGTGCATTCTGCAGTTGGAGAGGAAATACTGGGCTCAATGTGTTTAAGGTTAAGATTAATTCCTCACTTCCTCTGAATCTATTTTAAAAACAGAGCAAAGGATGGCATATGCTTTCTTCTAACAAAACGACAGATGATCAAAGGATAAACATGATCCCTATGTCAAACCCTCTGACTCCTGCCGTGGCCCTTTGCCTACACAATCACAAAAGTATTTTAATTTTATCATTGTGGTTAAAACTTGGTTGCCTGTGTATGTTCAAAAAATTCAGTAGTGGCAACACCAAGAGAAACAGCGAATCATGATTGGTTGAATTAACACAAGCCAGTAGAACAAAGGAAAAATTTAGTGTTGCTGCTTTTAAACTTCCACCTCACAGTGATAAGCAAAGACCACAAGTGCTTCTCTGCAAAGGGAAGCTTTTTTCAAGTCTGTAAGACTTCATGCCTAAAGCAGAAGTCTGCCACTGTAGAGGCAAAAAAAAAAAAAAAAATCAATTTTTGTGATTTGCAGTAATCATCCTAATTAATGTAGCCTCTTTGTTATTCCCCGTGTTATGCAAACAAGAGCTCTCTTTCTGCAGAGCCACTCATTCGGGGTAATTTAATTGAATCTGAGAAGGAAAAGGATAGCTGCCTTGAGAAGTAAAGGCTGAGGCTTCTGAGAGAGAAGTGTTCCACCAGTGACTTACAAGTGACATTTGTGTCACAACAAATGTGCAGAGGAAGAACAAGAACAGGCCTCTCTCATCCCTTGTTTCTCCAGAGCAGTTTATATGGCTCGTCATTAATGGTTTTGTCCACATCTGCCTAGGCCGTGCATCTCAGAGTCATTTTGCTGAGCTATGGCTCCCTTTGAGTTTTTCAATATTCCACATGTCTGAGAGAAATTTCATTCAATCCATGATCCCTTCAGGATAAAGAAAATCAACTCAAAAAAACTGGCAGGCCATAGTTCCTCATTATTCCAAATTCCATTTAGTGTTCTGTACCTTTTTTCAACCAGTCTTTTTTAAGTCTGGAAGGAACCTGGTCTTTCTTCAAATAAGTTGTTATTATCAAGACCATTCACACTCATTTACTGCCTTATTCTGAAAATACTTTTTGAGTACCTAATATGTGTTGGGTTTTTCTCCAGGCACAGGAGTCACTAATCCTTGTCATTGAACAAGATGCAAAAGGGTGCTGCTCTCAGAGGGATGATGCGAATGAGTCGGCTATGTGGAGGCCAGGGCAGAACACTGGGATGGGGGCAGTGAGTTCAAAGGCTGCAAAGCTGTAATAAACAAGGGAGTTCCACGAACAGCAGGCAGGCCCGCAAGGCTGGGCACAGGAGTGTGGGTGAAGCCAGGACTGTCAGGGAGCAGGCAGCATCAGATTCTACAGGGCCTCCTTTGTAGCACATGGCCTTGCCCTGGTGTTTGGAATTGGTTTTGTTTTCAGTGCAATGGGAAAACAGTGGTGGGAAAAAGGGCCTCCTTTACTCCGAGAGTGTCATAATTTGGTTTGCATTTTAAAATTTCTAGTGGCTAAGTATTAGGAGAAGGGGAAGAGTGTAAGTACCAAGACCAGTGAGGAAGCTATTGCAACATATGTGAGAAACAGCATACAGACACTAACAGAAGAACACTTAGAGTACTGAGTGCTAACTGTGCTCCAGGCATTGCATTTAGCCCTTTGCATGCAGTGCCTCATTTGTTTTTCCTAATACCCCTGTGAGAAGTTAAGAGAGATTAAGCGACCTGCCCGACCTGCCCGAGGTAACCGGTGGTGAATCAAACAATCTGACTCCCACATTCACCTGCCTTGGAACTTTAGCAGGAGCACTATGTGAACCCTGAAAAGCAATCCATTTAAGACACCCCTCTTTTATATCTAGCCCTATATAGATCTGATGCAGTCCTAGTTGGAAATTATATGCTCTGGTTATTCTGATTTAAATGGAAATAAAACCTTTGTAAATAAAGTGGGGAAGAGGGGCTAAAGAAGGGGAGGGGTATGTGGCAAAAAAAGAAGTAGGATATACCATGTACAGGTACAAAGTCCCTATGTGAATGCTACCACTATGTGTATCTAAAATGTACCAATAAAATGAAAAGGAAAAAAAATCTGATTTAACTATTATTATATTGTGTGGGTGTGTGAAAGAATGGGCTTTGTAAACAAGGACCATTGGAAAAATGCCAGGTAACTGACAGGAGTCAAGAGAATGCTCCTGGAGCCGCCCTAATCTTTGGTCTTTAGGACCCAGGAGAAAAAGCAACCTCTATTCAAGAACCCAGGCCTTGTGAGAGTGCTGGGTTTCAGTTAAGGTGAGGAAGTGAAGAAAATATTTTCGACAAACAAGTGTGTGGGGGTGGGGGTTTACAAATGGAGATTCCAGAGGACCCAATGGAAAAACTGGCAGAAAGCACAGCTGTGGGAGGATGAGTCAGGCTCTAAAATGCACAAAACAACCTAGGAAGAAGAGGCGAGGATGTCAGTTCCGCTGGCTTGCATTTTGGGTAGTGCCTGAATATGACAGGGATAAGGACGCAGGAAACTAACTGGGCTTATGGTTCAAACACAACTTTGGCAAGGAAGTCTCTGCCCTAGCCCAGGACTCCAGGTACAGCGGAAACTTCCATACTCAGCTCCCAGTCTTACTGCCATGACTCATACCCACTGGCAAAAGCGTGACATGTATGACTTACACCCTTGAAATGGTTAAGATGTTCTAAAACTGCCCTGTATGCATAATCTAAGGTCTCTTAAGTAGAATTTTTAGATTACATTTCTCTGAAAGCATTCCTGATTTTCCTGCGCTTTGGGCCTCAGTGGATGAATAGGCTCATCAAAGGACATGAATCTAAATGTAACCTGGAAAATATTATCAAGTAAACATGATAAGAGAACAATGAGACACAATAGAGCTGGAAGTTGGTAAGATCGTCTCCACTTTTCTAAAATATAGGCCTGTAAAATCAACACATTGGATGGCTTTAGTACCTTCTCTCAGAAATCTGGAAACTCATATAATAATTTAGGTAATCCTGAAAGCCTATTAATATACATTCTACAAACAAAACCCTACAAGTGAGTGAATAATGGCTGTTCTTTGGGGCTCTTCAGGACTCCTGAAAAAGTAGATATATTCTATTTCAGTTTGCCTTTTGAGTTAGCAAGGGTCCGGAGAGCTGTGGCCCAGCAGAGGTGTGAGAGCAAATCTGCCTGTGAGGAATCATTTCTTCAGAGAAGACTCCCCTGGTGGCCCTCTCATACTGCCCCAGAAGTGTAAAGCAGAGGTATCTTCTAAATGTTCACTGACCACTCAGTGTGATTTCAGTCTTTATATCAGTTCTCTCTGGTCCTCTCCTCCTAGATGTGCCCTCCTTCAGATAGGAAACTTCATCTTCACTCTTCTTAGAAAGCCTGGTGCATGTATGATATGTATTCAGTGTATGATAAATGAATCATTCCCTTTTATCTTTGTATTTCTTGTTACCTTGTCTTGGAATATTGTTTATTCCCTTCCTGCTTTTCTATGGTTGGGGTAAAGGATACTCCAAAAGAGAAGATAAACCCACTTTGCCAAGAAGTTTTGGGAAACAGTAATTAGAGAAAAAGTCCAGATAAGGAAAAGAAGCTAGTATTTATTTAGTACACATCTGTGCAAGGAAATATGTGATGCAACCACACTTGTACATTCCACTGAATCCTTCCAACCTTTCATTCTTGAAAGCTAGTTCTCTCATTAAAGCACTCAGAAAAGCAACCCACACAATGCCTTCAAGTCAAAAACTTGACTGAACTTGAGCAAATTAATTACATGTTACAGGGATATCAAAATAGGTTTTTAAAATAGAATAGCACCCATCCTGCTGATCCCTAATCCCAAGAAAGCAAATCCAGCATCAGAAGTCAAAAGCCCATTATTTGTATCTGGATCATTTACCCCTGGGCAACAGGTCAGAAAATTAAAGATAATTACATACTTTCTGGGTAATTATCTGAGTTGAAACATCCCATAGATGTATAAAATGTCAGTGGAATTGCACTTTGGTACAAGCTATCACAGGAATCTATCGTTAATTTCCCTGATGCTCAGGAAGTCAAACTGTCTACAGGAGAGTTTAGGACCACAGAATTCCCCATCATGGCCTGCTCTGTGATCATTCTTCTACTATCGGCCTCATCTTCATCCTCATCTTCCTTCTGGGCCTCTACCTGTCCAGTTCCCTCCATATAGTTTTCTGCCCCTTGCTCTGATATCTCATAATTCACAGGCTATCCAGAAGCTCTGAAAAATAAGGGCACCTTCCCCTTAATTAGTTCTGTGTCTATTTTTTGACTAGAACGGATATGGTAGACATTCCCGACAGCCTCTTCTAGTCTGTTATTCATACCTCTCTCATTAACAGAATGTTCGTGCAGCCATGGGTTTAGGGATGGAACATAGTACTATCATTAAGAGGAAGTCTACTAGAGGATTCAAGGGAAGGTTTGCTTTACAATAAAAATAGATACAGATATGCTATAGTTTGGATCTTAAGTTTTCCCCAGAGGTCTAGGTAATAAAGGCTTCGTCCCCAGCATGGCAATACTGATGTGGTGGAATCTTTCTCTAAGAAGTGGTACACAGAGGGAGGTCTTCCATCACTGCAGATGTCACATGTGAAAGGGATAGTGGAGCCCTCGCTCCTTCCTCTTCCTCTCTCTCACTTCCTAGCCAAGAATTGAGCAGTTTGTTCCACCATGCACTTCCCTCATTCCACTAAGCCAACTTACCACATAGCTAAAAACAATAGGTACTCTTGATCATGAACTGGGACCTCTAAAACTGTCAGCCAAAATAAACATTTCATCTTATGAGTTGACTGTTATATTTGTTATAGTAACAGAAAGTTGGTTAACACAAGGGGCATGGCAAAAGGGGGGTGTCCTTTTATGCTTTGAACATTGTCATGAGAGGACGTGATGATTGTACCTGCTGCAACCATTTGGCAGCCATGAAAGAAAAGCCAAGAAGTATGAAAAAAGCTGACTTATAGTGCAATGAACTTATTCTGGTCCTGTGTGAGAAAATTAACTTTCTTGGTGAAGTCACTTTTAGTTAAGTATTCAGTTATCTCTAGACATAAATAGCCTCACTGAGTCAATAGGAAAACCAGGAATTTCCGTCTGTATTCTTACCTGGTATGGGATAGAGGACAAGATTTAGGCAATAGGACAACATCTCTAATGATAGTTTTCCTGGACTCATGGCAGATATAAGAGTTGTTTTAGGAAGAAAGCCATCCTTTATCCTGTGCTTTCCAATGACTCTGTGGAAATAGACAAGTCCCAATATCTGTATTAAGAACCAGTAGCCATGACAAGAATCTCTCTGTTAGCTCCAGTATCTTAGAATTACTGCAACCCACAGGTTCACTTGCTTCACAACTTTTTTAGTTAGGAAACAGTTCCATCCAATAACCACCAAATACATATGCACTTCACTTTGGGGGATAGGAATTGTGGCAGAGGCTACACAATCCTAGAATTTTAGAGTTGGAAAAAGTTGAAGATCATTTAGATAAAACATTTTACTTTTAAAGAAAGAAATTGCAGCCGGGCCTGGTGGCTCACGCCTGTAATCCCAGCGCTCAGGAGGCCGAGACAGTAGGATTGTTATGAGTTCGAGACCAGCCTGGGCTACGAAGTGAGCTCAAGGCCAGCTTGAACGGCATAGTGAGACCCTGTCTCAAAAAGACAAGCGCTGGGGATTTAGCTCAGAGGTCTAAGCACTTCCCTGACAAGCACGAGGTTATGAGCTCGATCTCCAGTGCTGAAAAAAGAAAAAAAGAAAAGAAAAGAAAGAAATTCCCTGATACTTCCTTCAGACAGTAATATTCTTAAACTAAACCAAAACAAAAATCCTTACGTTTTATAATCAAAGAGAATTCCTTCAATAAATTTGGGCCATTTATTTTAAGCAAAATAGTTTATTCTTACCATGCACTTGGCATGTAGAATTCTCTTTATAAATGTTTGCTAAATAATGTAGAAAAAAATGAACTCATGCAAAAGGAAAATTGTCTGGTTTCTCTATGCTTTCAAGATATTGTCGTATGAAAGAGAGCCTGAGTTGCTGTCCCAGGCTACCATATTTTTGAACTAACATCAGGATAAAATAATTCCATAAAATAATTAAACCAGAACAAGTAAACTAAATTTGCATTTGGGCCAAAACTTGAGAGCACATTTTGATTAACCATATGTAGAATGTTTTCTTTCTATACCTTTTTTACCAAATACTTCCACCCCACTCATTGGGGAATTTTTGTGCCCTACTCCCCTGTGTTAGTCAGCTTTCCAGTGCTATAACACATGCCTGAGATAAATCAGTTTAAAAAGAGAAAATATTTATTCTGGTTCTTGGTTTCAGAGGTTTCAGCCCATAGTGAGTTGGCCTTGTTTCCTTTAGACTTATAGTGGGGTAGAATACATCATGCCAGGAGCATCTGACAAAATAACTTAAGAAGTGGGGGAAGAAATCTAAAGTGAACACTAACCTTTAGGGAACACAAACATTCTCCAGTTCTGTGGTGGAGTAATTGTCAAAAGTATGAGAAGTAAGGGAATGAGATTTGAGTGCAAATATTTTAGCAAGAGGTAACGTGCTGTTTTCAATGTATATTCAGACTAATATGAACAAGATTATTGCTGAACCTTTACTTAGATGAAAGGGACAAGAGAAAGCCTCGACTGGGAAACAAGATGAGTAAATGGCAAGCAGTGAAAAAATGAACAGCAGAAACAGAATCCTGAAATAAAAGAATCTTCTAGGCTACCTTCCAGTTTTTGCCTTTCACAAAACTAGACATGATGCATCGTAGTGACTTCAGAACATAAATAACAAGAGCAGATAATGTCTCCCTCCCAGAACAGAGGGCTGTCCATCTCTCCCTAGGCAGCAAAACAAAACCACTTGTCTCCATCCATCTCAAGCACCTGCTTTTAGCCAGTGCTAAACAGTGTTTCTCTGAAGGAGATCACGAATACAATATGTGAAGAATATTGTGGAATAATAAAGAATGCACTTGGTCTTTATCACCAGTTTCTGGGCCAGAGCATCAAAAATTCTTAGAATTTCCTGATGTTATGAGCAGAAATGTTACGCTCCTTGCCCTGCCCAACCCACATGTCAGAGTTCTAATGCCAGTTCCTCAAACTGTGACTGTAGTTAGAGACAGGGTCTTTTGAGAGGTATTTAAACTGAGGTCAATGGGCTGGGTCCCAAGCCAGTATGACCAGTGTCCTCAGAAGAGGAGGAGAGTAGGACATAGACACGCTTGAGAGAAGACCAAGTGAAGCCACAGAGAGCAGACAAACAAATGAAGGCAAGAAGAGCAGCTTCAGAAGAAACACTGCCAGCACCTGCTTTCCAACTTCCAGCCTCCAGAACTGTGAGAAAATAAATTTTTGTAGTTTCAACCATCTAGTCATTGATGCCTTGTTATGACTGCCCAGCAAACTAATGTACAGTGATAGCTGTGTCTGTTATGCTAATGAGG
>RJWT010013373.1:0-21791 GCA_004365215.1 Cuniculus paca | reverse complement strand
ATTGCCTTATTCTTTTGTTCTTGATATTAGTTTTTTTTCCCCTGTCAAGCATTTAACTCTTTGTAGGCATAGGCTTTATGGTTTAAATACTAAGCTATATCTCTAAATAAATAAAATAGATTAAAATAAATTTATAATGGTGGGATTGCTAGAGATTTGGATGCTTATTGGCAAATTACAATTCAGTGGGGTTGTACCTGTTTATATGTTCACAAGTAGTACTTTAATGCTTTCTAATAATTGGTATTTTAATTCTTTTTGATATTTGCCAGTATGAGGGATGAAAGATTTGATATCTAAGTTTTTAGCTTTTGAATAGAGCACTTTGTTTACTTTTATTTACCTTTATTTATTAATAAACTATTTAGGGCTACAAATTTTCCTCTGAGGTAGCTTTTGTCATACTTTTTGATAGGTCTCATTTGGATGATATAGCTCTTATCTAAAGAGATTATATTAATCATTTTGATTTCTTTTCAGCTCAAGTTATTTAAGATTGCTAAATGATTGTCGCCAACTATAATTTAAAAATGGAAACTTTTTTCACAAAGTCACATAATGAGGCCAATATTATGTAGCTATTAAAATTTTTGAAGTTTTTCTTTTTAAATATTTTATTAGTACATAGTAATAGTATACAATAATGTGATTTATTTTGGGAAACTGGTATGATAAATATATCTTAATTTCAATGCCTTGTCTTCCTCAACCCCGCACCTTGTCTTGTTCCTCCTATCCAACAGTCTATCTTCTTATTTCCTGTCTTCTTTCCTTCATTTTAATTATTTATGTACAAATTTATGCATTTTTAGGTTTTTCATGTGATACTTAACTTTCTTAAAGTATGTGATATTTAACTTTCTAAGTCTGGCTAATTTCACTGAACATGCTGGTTTCTATTTCCATTCCTTTTCCTGAAAATGCTATGATTTTATTCTTTATGCTGAGTAACATTCCACTGTGTGTGTAGCCTCTCTTTCTTTCGCAATTCATCTGTTGGTGTTTCCATAGCTTAGTTATTTTGAATAGCACTGATATTGTTAGAGGCAGCTGAGTTAGTTAGAAATACTGTAGGCAGTCAGATAGGGCCAGGCCCTCAAGAAAGCCCACACAGAGGACCAGATGTCTTGTGACCTTGAAGGAGACAGACACCTCCCACTGTAAGGCAAAACAAATAAAAACACACCCTAAGTAGAAACATCAGGGATTGACATTCTAAATAAGTATGGATCACTTTGACCATCCCAATGCCCTATAGGAAGTCACTGATCCTTAAGAATGTTCCCTTGCTAGGTGACTCACTTCCCTATTTGTCCCTGATTTGGTCAGTTTTACCTGAAGGATTAATTTTATTGGTTGACCATAGTTCTGTCCCACCTCATGCCCATTTGCCTTGTGAGTTCCCAGGTTTTCCCCATCTTGGACCCACCTCACCTCATGGTTATACTCTATAAAAGTCCCTCAAAAAGCCAAAATCTTTGGCAACCTACTTGGTACTCCTTCCTGTCTCTGTCAGACAGAAGCTTTCTTTCTCTCAATAAATATGTCCTGCTCATAACTTCCGTTGTTCCTAAAATTCATTCTTCAATTTTAGAGAACACAAACTTGTGCAGAACATCCAGTAGGTTGGGAGTTTCATTCCCCTATATCAATATAAACATGTATCAGTATGTTATGCAGTCCTTGATTCTTTTGGGTATATGGCCAGTAGCATTAAAGCTGGGTTGGAAGGTATTTCTAACTTAGTCTTTTGAAGACTATTCATACTGATTTCCATAGTTGTTGTACTAGTTTACATTCCCACTGTTAATGTAGGAGTCCTTCTCTCTACCCAGTGTCCTTGCCAGCCTTCATTGTTTTTTGTATTCTTGATGATAACCATTCTGACTGGAATAAGATGGAGTTTTAGTTCACTTTTAATGTGCATTTCTTGGAGAGATGAGATGTTAAACTTTTTTCATACAATTTTATGTCATTTGAACTTCTTCTTTTGAGAAGTATCAACTCAGTTCATTTGCCCTCTTTTAATTTTTTTAAATTTTGTATTTATTTTTTATTTTTAAGCACAGAATATATTTATTGAGAGAAAAGAAGCTTCTGACTGAGAGAGAAACAGAAGGGGTCCTAAGTGGGTTGCCAAAGACTCTGTCTTTGCTAGGGACTTTTATAGAGCAAAACCATGAGGTGAGGTAGGTCCTAGATGGGGAAAATATGGGAACTGGCAAGGCTGGCAGGCATGAGGTGGGACAGAACTATGGTCAATCAATAAACTTACAAGTGTAATTACTCAGGTAAAATTGATCAAATTGGGACCAAATGGGGAGGTGAGTCACATAGCAAGCAGGCATGAATACAGAGGTGTTGGGTTAATGGCTCCTTCTGGTTTCCTCAAGGTGATCAAGGTATCAAGGTGATACCTATTTAGAATATCAATCCCTGATGTTTATACTTAGGGTGTGGTTGCATTTGTTTTGTTTTTTTGTCTTAAAACCTGGCCCACAGCAGAGGTGTCTGCCTCCTCCAAGGTTGCAAGATATTTGGTCATCTGCACTGGCTCTTTCTTAGGCCCAGCCCTGTCTGACTGCCTATAATATTTCTATCTAATTCAGTTGCCTATAACATTCCCCTCTCTGAAGAAGTACCCCAAACTGCCATGAGGGAGAAATAGGCGATGACTGATCTGGCTTCTTCAGGCTGAAGGGGATCTTAGTGGTTGATCGGCAGTCAGAGATACTCTATAGAGGATCTATCTGAAGGCCCTCAATAGACATCAGCATTTTCATCTTGGGTAAGGCATACAGCTTTAAATCTGGAGGAGACAAAGCCAAAGAAACAATTAAGTATGCATGGGCCAAATAATAGAATCAACAAGATAATTATGAGTATAGTTAACAAAGATTTCCACCAAGAGGAACTAGTAATGGCTTCCCATAAGGAGGACAAGGCTAAGGTCCAGGGACACTTAGAGTCTGATGTGACATTGATTTGTCATCTAATATCTTGAGTAGTTATTGAGATATTAGTAAAAAGATCAGGAATGTACAAAACACTTAATTTTTTACAATTTACAAGTATCTCCTGTGCTGCTGTTAGAATGTCTAATGCCATCCAATTTTGGAGGATGGCCTGTCTCATTAATTTTACTTCATCATTTAAGAGAGAGAGACAAGCTGCAGTGTCATTTAAGGCCTGTTGAATATAGTTAGTTAAGGCCTCAATATGTGTCATTTAATTCTCTCTGGACAAGATCCGGTAGATCTCAGTAAAAAGAATTTAAAAGGAATCTAGTATATTTGTTATTGGTATTATCTGTATGATTACTTAGGGTTTGGCATCTTTTAGCAAGGACAAATTTTAATAAAGCATGTGTAATCAAAGTATGTATTCAAAGGCATGTATAATCAAAGCATGAGCATTAGAACTGACAGGTAAGTTGAAGAAACTGTTTTTAAAGGATAGCAATTGTAACCCATTGGCTCTTAGGTCCCTTTAGTGATGGAGTCTGGCATTTAGTCACAAATCCTTCTAGCTTTAGTTATAATTATCTCTAAATTTTTGATGACATATGAAGAACCAGCTTAATACATTATTTTGACCAATGAAAAACTAACTCTCTTGTAAGTTTTATATATAAACAACAATATGTACTGTATGTGTAAAAACCAGTCTCAGTATCATTTTGATTAATTGGCAACCTGGATATATATTATAGCACTTAGACAGGATAAAAATCTCTCCAGGATTACAGTTGGGCTTTTAGGTATAGCTCAAAGGAATGAGTGAAGAGAAAGTTATTCTGGGTACAGCTTAAGCAAGAATATTTTTTGGCAACTGTTTTTACTGAGGATGATGCCTGGAAAGAAGACCAGAGTTGAGAAGGACAAAGAGACATGTGCCAATGTCAGCCTATTGCTGGTTTTTACCGCTCATCATGATTACTCAGTGCTCCTCGACCGTCTTGCCAGAGGGAGGAGATGGAGTCCCCTGAGGCACTGCCTCAGAGGGCAGTCTGACCTCCAGTGGTCACCTTTGCAGTTAGGGCATGACTTGGGGAACTCTTAAGGCAGTCCCTCTAAAGGTGGCCTGGCTTTCCACACTAGTAGCCATTGAGTCTAGTCATTGAGCTCTTCTTGGACCCCAGAGAATCAGACTTAAGATTTGTTTCTTTCAAGGTCACAAGAAATGCAGCCAGTTTTTGGTCTCTTTGTTTTCTCCCTTTGGCTTTCTCCCAGTCCCGATTATAGACTACTAAGGAGACAGTTTTTATTGAAGTGTCAAGTAAACTATCTGGAGCAAAGGCTATCTTTGGTAACTTTTTCTAATATCTGGGGTTGACCGGGTAATAAACATATCTTTAAGCAAAATCTGTCCCTCTATTGATTTGGGATCTAGAGGAGTATGTTTTATCAGTGGCTCTAGTAAATGACCTAAGAAGTCAGCGGGGTTTTTATCTTTTTCCTGAAAAATTGCTGACAATTTAAAATAACTAGAAGGCTTGGTTTTTGTCCTTCTTAGACCTGGAGAATACACATTTGAAAATGTCCCCTGCTCCAGTCTCCTGTACTGTTGTCAGGCCAGTTGGGGTCTTGGGTGGGAACTACTTGTGCACCAGTGGGAACTGGTGGTTCCCCTGGCTGTCACTCTTCTGGCTGTCTACAACTAACTATATGATATTCATCTCCAAAGGCAATAGCAGCTCCTAATGCTCTTTGTCTCTCATTAGAAGTTTAAGATTAACTTTACATCTTTCCAATCTAGTTATAGGTTGGAGTAAGTTCTTTAAAGACATTGATGTACTTATCAGGGTCGTCCGAAAATTTTCCTAGTTTTAGCTTAATTTGCTTTAAGCCACTGAGAGAAAGAGACCTACGAACAGGGGTAGTCTCATAAGGATTATAATTATACCTGGAGCATAAATAAGAATTATTTCTTAATGTTAAAAAGGTTTGAACATAAGGCAATTCTAACCATTTTCCCTCTTTTTTTTTACAGTATACCTGTAGTTGTAAAATAGCATCATAATTAATACTTCCCTCTGCATTTCATTTTAGCTCTAGGGGGTAGGTAGGCCACTCACACGTGCAGAGAACTATCAAATGGCTTTTTTTCAACATGGAAGGGTTGAACTTCTTCCAGTGCTTAAGAATGCATTCCAAAGGAGTAAAGGGCTTTGGCATTGAATTGCCCACCCATGTTTCCATCCAATGATCTCAGTGGAAGACCTCCAACTGATACAGGCGAATGAAACTCCCAACCTACTAGATGTCCAGTACAAGTTCGTGTTCTCTAAAATTGAAGAATGAATTTTAAAAACAAGGGAGTTTAAGAGCAGAATATATTTATTGAGAGGAAGAAAGCTTCCATCTGAGAGAGAGACGGAAGGGGTCCCGAGTGGCGGCCCTTGCTCACTTTTTAAATTAGATTCATTGTTTGATAGAGGTTAGTTTTTAAAAGTTCTTTATGTATTCTAGATATTAATCCTCTATCAGAAGTGTAGCTTGTAAAGAATTTCTCTCATTCAATGGGTTGTCTCTCCACCCTGCTTCCCTTGCTATGCAGAAACTTTTTGTTTGGTGTAGTTCCATTTATTGATTCTTGATAGAATTTGTTTTGCTTTTGGAGTCCTGTTCAGGAAGTCTTTGCCTAGGTCTATGGCTTCAAGTGTTTGCCCTACATTGTCTTATAGAGGTGTTAATGTTTTTGGTTTTATAGTTAGATCTTTGATCCATTTTAACTTGATTTTAGTAAAGAAAAGAGATAGGTATCGGGTCTCAGTTTTCTGCATGTGAATATTAAATTATCCTAGCCACATTTGTTAAAGAGGCTTTCTTTTCTCCAGCATATATTTTTGGCCCCTCTGTCAAAAATCAGATGACTATGGGTGCATGGGTTGGTTTCATTGTTTTATATTGTATTCCTTTGGTTGTATTTCTGTTTTTGTTCCATGTTGTTTTTATTACTATGGCTTTATGATATAGCTAGGAGTCTGTATAGTAATGTCTCCAGATTGCTTTTTTTTTTTTTTTTTTTGCTAACAGTTGTTTTGGGTCTTTATGATTTCAAATCAAATTCCAGATTACTTTTTCTAGTTCTGTGAAGAATTTTTTTGATATTTTAATAAGAACCACATTGAATCTATCGATTGCTTTTGGTAGTATGGCTATTTTAAGAATATTAATTCTTCCAATCCAAGAATGAGTGCTATCTTTCAACTTTCTAATGTTCTATTCAATATGTTTTTTTCAGTTTTGCAATTTGCGTTTTAGAACTCTTTTAACCTCCTTGTTTAGATTGATTCATTGGTATGTAATTTTTTTAAAGTCAGGGCTTTTATTATGAGGGGTATTGGGTTTTGTTAATAGGTGCTGTTTTTTTCAGCATCTATTGATATGATCATATGATTTTTAAAAAGTCTTTTATCCCATTATGTGGTGTATTACTTTTGTTGATTTAGGTATGTCGAACCATCCTTGCATTCCTGGGATAGAACCAACTTGGTAATGATTTTATCTTCTTAATTTCATGTTGAATTCTGTTAGAACAAATCTTACTGAGGAATTTTGCATCTATCATCATTAAGGATATTAGTCTGCAGCTTTACTTTTTTGCTGAGTCTTTATCTGGTGTTGGTATCATGTAATACTGGCTTCATACAGTGAATTTGGGAGGATGTCTTCCCTTTATATTACAGCATATGGAAAAATTTGATGAGCACTGGAATTCATTCTTCTCTGAAGGTCTGGTAGAATTCAACTTTAAATCCATCTAGTCCTAGACTTTTTCTACTTGGAAACATTTTAATTACTGCATTAATTTCGCTGTTTGTTGGTGATCTGTTTAGATTTTGATATTCTTAGCTCAATTTGGGTAGGTCATGCATGTCTAGGAATTTATCCACTTCTAGATTCTCCAGTTTGTTGGAATATAAATTTTGAAAGTAATTTCTGATAGTCCTCTTGATTTCAGTGCTGTTTTAATTTCATGCTTTTATATCTTATTTTATTAATTTGAGCCTTCTTTCTCTTTTTGTAAGTTTGGTTAATGGTTTGTCAACCTCATTTGTCTTTTCAAAAAGCAAACTCTTATTGATCCATTGTATTGTTTTCTTAGTGTCAATTTCAATAATTTCCTCCATGATCTTTATTGTTTCTTTTTACTGGTTTTGGGTTTGTTTCTTCTTGCTTTTCTAGGACTTTGAGATGCATCATTAGATTATTTATTTGGATTTGCTCTGTTTTTCTAACATAGGAACTCAGCTATAAACTTGCCTTTTAGAATTGCTTTCATTTTTTTTTTCTCAAAGATTTTGATATATAGTGTTTCCAATATCATTTGATCCTAGGACTTTTAAATTTTTAAAATTTGTGTCTATTGCAAGAACCTACCTTCCCAATATATTAAGTATGAGAAGTTGCTGTCTATTTGGCTCAGCACTCTGTCCTTTGGTACTGGACTATGGTGATGGTTATGACCCCATACAATCACAGTGTTGTCATATGGGAAGAAAAACTGATTATAACAGGTATGATATCCTTGCTAAAGTAATACAGTTAGCAATAACAGTAGTCTTGAGCACAGCCTGGCTACTGACAAACTGTGGTAACTATTAACCTGATACCATTAACCATAGGAGCAAATTCTACAGTTTTACAACAGAATCCAACATATACCAGGCACTTGTATGTGGTGATTTTCCCCTTAGTGGAGTGATTTTACCTTGTTGTTGTGGGGTTAAGAGGGATGGGGACAAAATAGGGAGATGAATGAGGTCAAATGTAGTAGGAGCAAGGCTGGAGGGCAAAAGGATGACCCAAGTTTTGAGACACTGGAAGACACAGGAGGGAAAGAATGGAAGAGAAAGCAAAGGAGTATTGAAGTGAACCATAAAGAGAAGAGACAGTGTTTATTCACATGAAAGTACCATAAAAATCGAGATAGTTGATGAAAGAGAGTAAGAAGACAAAAGAGAGAAAAGAGATAAAAAACTCAAAAATAACCATAAAAAACAAGACAAGACAAAACAAACCTCAACTGCACAGAAAAAAACAAAAAACAAATGAACAGAAAAATAAAAGTAGTAAAATTCTTCTGGTGTCTAAAGTTCTGTGGTAGGTCCAAGTCAGAGCTCAGAAATGTCCTGTGTACTCCAGCCAAGTTTGCAGTGGGATTTGTGCTGGGTATAGGGCTGACTGTGGGCTCTGGATGTGGGGGTTTTGACTGGTCTTTTGTTGCTAGAGTTTTTCACAAACCCTTTGATGAAAAACAGTGGCCTTACCTGCCTCTGTGCCATGGTTCTGTGTGCTGATGCATAACGCTGATTCACCTAACTCACCAAATGACTGGGTTGTATTCTCACTGCTGCTTTGGATTGCTCTAACTGGTCCTGCCCACCAGGGTCTTGATGGGTCACTGGTGGTTCTGGCAAACATTTTAGATCTAAACAATAACAGATCTATAGTATAGTTTAACGCTAGATGTTTCTTTATTGTTTTTTATTTAGTTGACCTACCTATTTGTGATAATGGGGTGTTCGAGTTTCCCACTATGATTGTTTGGGTGTTTATCTGTCCTTCTATGTCAAGTAATATTTGTTCTATGAAGTTGAATGTACTGATATTTGCAGCATATTTATGATTGTTATCTCTTGGTGATGCCTCCTTTACTAATGTGTAGTGGCCATCTTTGTCTCTTCTGATCAGTTTTGGTTTGAATTCTACCATGTTGGATATGAATATAGCTATCCTGCTTATATTTGAGCTGTAGCTTCTTGAATTATCATTTTCCATTCTTTCACTTTGCCTGTGCATGTCTTGGCAGATGAGGTACATTTCTTGCAGCTAACATACTAGCTGCATATAGCTAACATACTAGCTAACATACTAGCTGTTTATTGATCAAGTCTGCCAATATCGAACTGGAGAGTCAAGAGCATTTATATTTACATTATTACTAAAGGATGGATAGTAATTCTTGTCATTTTGTTGTTTTTTCCTGATGTCTGATTCCCTTCTGTTGTTTATTTGTTTATATTCTGTCTCAGTGAGTTTACTCTTCTTCCCCTTTGTTTCATAGTTGTCATCTTCTTGGTCTGTATTTAGGATTCCCTAAGTATTTTCTGCAGTGCTGGATTGGTGGTCATGAATTTCTGTAGTTAATACTTACCATAAAAAGGTCTTTATCTTCTGTTCAGTTTTAAAGGGTTGCTTTGCAGGGTAGAGTAGTCAAGTTTGACAGTTATTTTCTTTCAGGGCTTGAAAGACTTCATTCCAAACCTTCTTGGCCTTTAAAGTTTCTGTTGAGTAATCTGCCATTACTCTGATGGATTTGCCTTTACAAGAGGTTTGGGGGTTTCCAACAGCTTTTAATATTGTTTCTTTGTTTTGCATTTCTGGCATTTCTGGGGAGGGGTTGTGAGGGGCAAAAATCTGTTCCAGGACCTTTCGGACCATCACCTCCCTCAGTGCTTGCTGCTTTTATCTCTGCCTGAGTCTGAGTCTGAGATCACAAATTCCAGCCCTGCCCCAACCCTCCCTGTTCTCTCTGGCTCAAACTCCACTCAGCTCCTGGGATCAGGGATCCTACCGTTGCAAGAATAACTCAGTCTCCGGGGCCCTGTGTCCTGCAGGATTGCCTCCTGGTTTTCCTAGGGCTTCTAATCTTGGAGGATTTGGGGGCATTTTACAAAATGATGCGATCTCCAAGGCTGCACTGTGAGCCGCACAGAAGTAAGGTGGCAGATTCAATTCTCTCTAGCTTCCCCGGCTTCTGAATTTCACGGGTGTGCTATGTTGCTCAGGTTAGATTCACACGGCGCTGGTGGGGGGCGTGGTGGCCGGGAATGAGTGCCTCGGAGTGATCCCTGAGTGTTATTTCCTTGACACTGCCACGATGGAATCCTTGGAGTTTTCTTCATAGCGTTTTATTTTACATGTTTTTGTAAATGTCCATAATTTGGAAAGAAAGTGAATTCTCATTTCACAGAGGTTTTCAAGTGCCTATTAGGAAGTGTTTTATGCTACCCAAACTCCTTATTTTTATTCATTGCCCATTCAGTCTGTCAAAGATAACTCATCTTGCAATAATTTTATTCTTAAAAGTTATCTGTTGTGTTTCTAATGGCTTTTGCTCTATATATCTCCATAGTTGTCAGATCAGTATTTAGTTATATAACATCTTCAATGTAAATTATGCCTTTCATTGGCATAAAATAATTCTTTTCTTCATTTAATACTTCTGACTTGAAGTCTACTCACTCTGGAATTAATGTGGATATTTCTTTCTATTATTTTCCTTGAACATTTTACTGTTGTTTTAATATAGGTATGCCTCTTGTAAATGCCGTGTGATTGTGGTGTTTTTATTTTGTCTAAATCAGAAAGCGATCGAGAGAGAGAGAGAGAGAGAGAGAGAGAGAGAGAGAGAGAGAGAGAATGCTGTCTTCCCTTTGGTTCTTTTCCCACTTTGGCTGTATTGATCAGACTTTGAGTAATTCTTTTTTTCTCTTTGCTGCATTGGCAGTTATGAACTCTGTACTTATGTAATTAATAATTACCTTTAAACATTTAAGTAATGTATGTCAACTAATATTTATATTTTAGCAGCAAAAATGAAACAGTTCCTAGCTATTTTTAATAGCAATATAAGAAAATTTAGTGCTCCTTAAAATATTACCTTATCAGTTTTGTTTAAATTTTTTCGTTATGAGGCCTTAAAGTAATTCCTATCAGGACATAAGGAAGATAAACATAAGGAGATATGACAGAAGGGTTGTAGTTATTTGGGAGTAATATAGTGGCAGGAGTGAAAAAAATTCTGTTAGGTAGCTGGAACAGGGGTTAATTTAAGGAATGATCTGTATACCTAAAATTAAAAATGTCACTATTATTTCATATTGAAATGGCTGGACACATTCACCCATCCTAGGTTTGTTTGGGTTGTCTGATTTAAAACAGAAACCATATGGTGGCATCACTAGCACCCCCTGGGGTCACTTCAACAAGTTCACAGTGGTGGCCCCTGTGGGTTTACAACTGAACTTCTTCACATAAGCAGGCCTTAGAGAAACCTGATCCAAGAGTAGGAGCAGGGATTCATCCATTTCATGGTGTCTGATGGTACCTATGAGTATAACTCACTAGACAGCAATAATGTTAGATATACTACAAGGGCCACTGAAGTGACCCCACAAATACTGGGGTTAAGAGTTTAGATTTAACCTGATCAGTTTAGAACACATTGCTGATTCCTAAGAAAGAGTGACTTCTGGGCCAATCAGCACTTATTACAAAATTCTGCTCTGTCAGATTTTTTTGAAGATCCTAAGAGCAAACATGCATTTTTTTGCCCTTGTGTTCCCTTTAAAGAATATCATCCAGTACAAAATTTTTGGTATGTTCAGGCAGTATTACTCCCATAAAATGCTTTGTTTACATTTAGTGTCCCAGGATTTTAATTCTGCCCTGATGTAGTTCTTCTGAGGCATTCAACCTTCTAATGAAAGAGTCATGGTTTGGGGCCATCTGTGATGTATTTACTGTGCCTTGTACAGATTGTTCTCTGTAAAACTACAGAAAATTTATACTCTATTTCTTTATTTTATAGGCATCTCTTTAATCAGTTAATAAGATCTGTGTTGAAACTATGACTTGCCTGACTATTCCTCTATTTACTGAAAGGTTTAGAAATGATCTAACAACATTGCTCTGGAAACAAACCAACACTTACCTCATCAAGATTCAAACTCCAAAGAATCCGGAAACATCAGTTAGTGGGTGTACATGTGTGTGAGGTGGGAATATGTTTTGAATTGATCAAAAGGACAGCAGATGAATAAAGGTATTACTATAACAGCTCCCCAAGCAAACGGTAATATTTGCAATAACAGCACACAGTGTCCTACCTCCCAGTGTCACGATCCAAAAGCTGTTTGTTTTTTTTTGCAAGGATTTCTCTGATTTCTCGAATCGCAGGGTTTTTTTTTTTTTGTCCTTTCTTTTAAGTCTCCCAAACATATTGCTTTTTATATCTATTATAGCATCTTTTGGGGCAAAACATATATAATAAAATTATCTCTTTTAAAGTACATTCTTTGATACATTTTGATAAACATACACATTTATGTAACTATTATTGTGTTCAAGATATGGAATATTTGGATCATCTGCCAAAGTGCCCTCACTTCCCTTTGTAGTCATTCACCTTGCTGTACTCTAAAATCTTGGCAACTAATAATCTTCTTTCTGCCAGTATGGTTTTGGTCTTTTCTATGTCTTGTTAATGGAATAATGCAGTATACAGTGTTTTGGTCTGGCCGCTTTTCCTTATCATTATGCTTTTAACAGTCATTCATGTCCATAGTTGGATCACTTTTATTGATATTTAGTGGAGCGGTCCCTCCTTCAGCTCTGCTTTCTGCAAATTTTACCCAAAGTTAACTGTAGTCTGAAAAAGTTGTGTGGAAAATTCCAGGAAAAAACCCAAACAATTCATATTTATAAATTGTTTTGAATAGCATAACAAAATTGTGCACTGCCCCACTTTGTCCCACCCACAACATGAATCATGCTTTTATCCAGTGTATCCATGCTGTATACACTACCTCCTGTTAGTCGCTCAGTGTTTGACTCCATTATCAGTGTTGTAGTGCTTGTACTCAACCAATCCTTTTTTACTCAATAATGGCCTCAAAGACTAGTGATGCCGTCACTTTGTCTATGTCAAAAATCAGCTATAAAGTACTTCCTTTAAGTGAAAAGGTGAAAGTTCTCAACGTGGAAGGAAAGAAAGTAGTATGCTGAAGTTTCTAAGATGTACAGTAAGAACAGAACTTCTGTCTGAAATGGTGAGAAAGGAAAAAGAAATTTGTCCTAGTTCTGTTGCCACACTGGTAACTGTAATCATAAACTACAGCAGCAGCAGCAGGAGCAGCAACAGCAACAGCAGGAAAAGGAGCAGGAGCAACAACAGCAGCAGCAGCGGCGGCAGTAACAGAAGCAGCAGGAGCTTCTTTCTGTCTCTGTATTTTATCAGGCTATGAACTCATTGATTGGTGCCACCCACACCCACCTCTGAAAAGCCCCACTTAAGACTGCATGAAACTTTGGGGGAACTTCTACTTATAAGCCATAAAAAATACATAAGATTCACTACTATTTGAGGTTTTGTTACCGTCTACCCATTGTCATAGAATGTATCCTAGTGAGAAGGAATACTACTACATGCCATCCGTGGATATATCAAAAGTTGTCTTTTTTTTCTTCATCATGAATGACCTCACTTCCTGTAGACATATGTTGAACATTCACTACATGCTAAGACAGTCAGAGGTGCTAGGGATTAAAAGGTTAGTTAAAACAGAGTTAGATTATTCTGGAATTTGTATATGAACAGATGATGTTAATATAATACATCAGGACCAAGGGGAAGGTTGTTCTACAAATTGAGAGGAAGGAGGTTTAGAATAAGCTGAGGCTTTCAAGTGAATAAAAATTAGTATCAAAAGAAAAGCTGGAAAGAGCAGAACAAAGACAAGAATGAGAGTAAACAAAGATATAGAGACAGGTAACAGCATGCAAAGTTATGAGCAATTTACTAGAATGAGTAGTTTCCAGCCTAGGGTGGAGAAAGAGGCTGAAGAAATGCACCAAAGCCTGCTCACTATATATCACTTGTTCTGTAGCAGCCAGATCATGGGGGACTTTAAATATTGTACAAAGATCTTGTTCTTTATTATGTCATGTTAGGGAGCCATTGATGCATTTTAAAATGGGAGAGACAGATTTGTGTTTGAAAGTAGATTCTGTGGGACAAATGGAGCATGAGAGCGCAGGTTTAGATGATCACTGCACTATCGGAGGCCAGGGACAGTGACTGTGGGTCAGCACAGCCGTCTTAGGTATCAAGGAATAAGGATGAATTAGATAAATATTTGCAAAGGAACAGCTTGGTGAGTGAGCAATTGGAGATAGAACAGTGAGGCACTGTTGTGGTTGATACATTGTGTCAACTTGTGCAGCTTAGAAGTTTAACTGAGAGACTCAGCAGGGAGCCAGGGTTCTTACTTTGTAAATATCCTCATCCTGTGCAAAGGAGGGTAAGGACATTTTGTGAGTGCTGCACCCACCTTGGGAAGGTGGGATGGCCTGTGTACAATTTGAGGGTAGAGAAGAGAGTAGAGAAAAGGCTTGTGTTTTGCCCTCTTTTGCTCTGGCTGCTGCCTGGAAGTGTTGCTCCAGTGCCATGCCACGCTACCTTGGAGCCAGCTGATTATGGACTGAAATCTCCAGAAACTGTAAGCTAAATAAATCTTTTCTTCCCTAATTTTGGGTGTCAGGTATTTGTCTCAGCAACGAAGAAGAGTAACTGAGACAGGCACTGTTTCTGTGTAGGATGTTTGGATAGTTATTTGTATAAAGTTTAGGAGTAGAGATGAAGATTTTAATTTTGGACATAGTGGGTTTGGGGCACATGTTGTGAACTCAGGAGGAGATTTTAAGCAGGGTTGAGTAATCTCGAGTTCAAGTGTGAAGAGGATGATTTGGAATAATTAGGAATAATTAGCAAATAAATTAAAAAATGAGGAAATGGAAGAGAGTAAAATTCCTGGAAAGGAGAGACAAACATCTCATTGATGTTTATGATCTTCACAGCTCACAGTAGAGTCCAAGATGCTCCGGAAATATTTGCTGAGAAGATGAATAAATAAATATGTTCTGCTGTTCAAACTGAATTTTATCTAATGCCTTGCTCGCTGGAATACAAGGGAACTAAAGTGAGGAAATGCATGACCTACTTAAAGGTGGCCAGATAATATTCTCATCTAAAGAAGAGCGCTTTGCACAGTGAGAGAACAATAACCTTCTAGTTATTTTCTATTTGTGGGTTGCTGAGGGAGAGAAAGAAGGCCACCTGGAGCCTAGGTTGAACACATTGCCAAACCACCATGTTGTCTACCATTCAGTACTATCCCGTTAGGTCAGAACTGGGTAAATGAATGCTTCATTTTGCATCTTTCCCCATAAACAGATGTCCTCACCCACAGACAGATTTAGAAAGCTGTGTGGTTTTTTAAAGAAAAGGAAGGTTATTTGTCTAGCTGGGAAAAAAGTTCACTGCTTATCATCATTCTTAAAGACATGCTTATTTTTAAATTTCAGGTATCAAATCTCAGCTCTTCCAAGAAGCCTTCCTAAAGCTCATCAGTTGGAATAATCTCTGCTCATCATTCACTTTCCTTTTATTTGTCTTGGAAACCCTGATTCATTGCAAAGAGCCTAGAGTTGGGTAGGTCCTATCTTGACACTAGGAATCAGGGAAACTTATTTAAATCTCTTCTCCTTATCTGGGAATTACCTGTAAAGATACATGTTAGGGTTGGGAAGGGGGTGTTAGCTTCTTTTCCTGTTTTAAATTCCAAACTTTGAGAGATAGATACAGGTGATAGATGATATAAAACACTAGTTGTCCCTCTGTAATTCATCTGAGTGCCTCATTTTTCTGCAGGAAAGAATCTGTTGGAGAGAATCTGTTAGTGTTATCCATAGACTTTTTTTTGTCTTGTGAGGTAAAGTAGAAATGGGGAATAAAT
This sequence comes from Cuniculus paca, assembly GCA_004365215.1. Classification (NCBI taxonomy): domain Eukaryota; kingdom Metazoa; phylum Chordata; class Mammalia; order Rodentia; family Cuniculidae; genus Cuniculus; species Cuniculus paca. Next base: position 6,205 of record RJWT010013373.1, on the reverse strand, counting down.
ATTTCCTTATAAGGGTACCTACTTTGAAATTTATTTATCTGAAAGCCAGGAACTAATATTTGAGAGGCTGCGTAGCACAGGGAGGTGGAAGGCAGGACAGAGTCTCTGTCTTCCTGTGGTTCTCTTCGCATAATTATAACGCCATCATCTCATGGGTTATCGCTGAGTATTTGCTGAGCTGAATCAGAAGCATATTTTGCTGGTTTTATGAATATTAGATGTGGAGATAGCATTTCTTTCCACAATTACTGCATCTCTTCTCCATGTGGTCTTTAGATGAAGGTACATAAAATTCTTTTTTTTTTCAAAGTTAACTTTTAACCCCATATATAAATACGCAACAAGAAAATATAAAAACCATAAATAGCTTGATGAATTCCACCAAATTGATCGCATTTGTGTAACTATCCTACAGGTGAAGCAATAAAACATTGCCAACAGCCTAGAATGAAGTTCCCTTCCTGAGTAACCAGAAGCTTTATGGCTGATACTTATATTAAATTTATCTTATACTAATTGAAATGTGTGTGAGGATCTTATTCAGTTATTCCACAGTATCATTAACCTCATCTCAATTTAAACCATTCCGCTGAGTGTGTACGGATTCATACATGTGTATGATACACGTTGTGGTTCACATTTTCACTTGATGATTAATAAAACTCAAGCGAACATTCTCATGTGTTTATTGGCTGCTTGGCATTCTGCCACATGAGATTTTTGTTCCATGTTTTAAAAAGTCATCTGTAGCTTTCTTACTAATTTGTAGTCTAATTTATAATTCATTTTTCTTAAAGCTCTCTGCTTTAGATGAGATTAGTGAATTTTGTGTAGTAGTTTAATAAACTGCCGCCTACCTCAGATCACTAAGATATAGTACTCTGTTTTCTTCTGGGACCTTCCCTTCTCCTTTTTACATAGATTTCCATCTTCCATCTACAATTGAGCTCTTGTTATATGGTGTGAGAGAGTCAGGGCTCATTTTTTGATATGAATATCCAATTGCTCAGGACTCCTGATTAAAAAGAATATCTTTTAAATTTTTGTATTTTTGTTCAAAGGTGTATATACACAGATTGTTTCTGGATTTTATGTTATACTTTATTGTTCTGTTCCATTCTTTCATTAATACCATCATCTATTAGTAGCGATAGATTAATGTATTTTGATTTCTTGTAGCTTAACTACTCCAATTCTGATTTTCTTGAATATAGTCCTCACTATTCTTGGTCCACTGCATTTTATATAGATTCTGGAATTATCTTATCAATTTCTACATTAATTTCTTTTGGGGCATTTTAAATAATCTTTTCATTTTGGAATACATTTTGCTTATAGAAAAACTGGAAGAGAACAAAGAGTTCTCACATACCCCCTCATCCAGTTTCTCACATTGTTAACATCTTATATTACCACGGTACATTTATCAAAACTAAGACACTGACATTGATATATTACTATTAACTGAATTCCAGACTTTATTTGGGTTTCACCAGTGTCTCCATCAATGTCCTCTTTCTTTGCAGGATTCAATTCAGCATACCTCATTGTATGTAGTTGTCACGTCTCTCTAATTTCCCCTAGTCTGTGACAGTTTCTTGTCTGTCTGTGTTTTTCATTAGGACTTTGGCAGTCTTAAGGAGTACTGGCCATTTATCCTGCAGAATGTCCTTAGCCTGGGGTTTTCTGCTCTTTTTCTTGTGTTTATACTGTGGTTATAGGTTTTTGGAATGAATACAACAGTGTTGAATTATCCTCATCACACTATACCAGGGTATGATATCTACTTGAATTTTCTGGTGATGTTAACCATCATCACTGAGTTGAAGAAGAATTTGCCAGGTTTTACCACTGTAAAGCTATTTTTCCCTTTCTTTCACTCTGTTCTTTGGAAGTAGGCCAGTATGTCTGGTTTACCCTGCTGAGGGAGGAGCAGACATTAAGCTCTATGTCCTATAGGATGTAACATCTTCACTATTTGAAAATCTTATTTGAGAAAGATTTATCACTTTTATTTACTCTTTTAATTATTTATTTATATCAATATGGACTCATGAATATTTATACTTCAGATTACAACTCAGTGCCACTTTACTTATTTTATTGCTCAAACTGTCCTATCTTTGACCACAGAGAAAATTTCCAACTTGTCTTTTGTGTCATTTTGACCTGTGTTCATTCTTTTCTGTTTGGAGTACTCCCTTACTTTCTGGTATTACTAACATATTCTACACTCATGTTGTGTATTACCTGCTTCAACTTTTAGAGTCAGGCATTTCTGCAGTGATCCCTTGATCCTTTTACTGGAGAACAGTATGTGGAAACCAAGATCTGGGCCCTCGGTATGTGTATTATTATGGGCTGTCATTGCCTTCTTAGTGGTTAGTACCAGAAGAGCTAGATCTGTGTGTATCATACACATACACATACATGAATATCTGTGCCTACTTATCCGGTATGTGTATAGGTAGATGTATATATGAATATTAATATGTAAGACATGCATATCTATGATTGTTCCTATCCATCTTACATATTAAGCTAAACATCATATTAATATCTCTGACTGTGACCCAGTAGTACCAAGTTCATTCTAATACTTGTTTCTTGATTATCTGCAGCTCTCCTTTCCAACAGAAACCTGGTACCTACTGTCATTCATTCATTCATTCATTCATCGCCAATGACAAGTAAAGCAGTTTCAGAATTGATATCCTATATTTCACTGAGAAAGGAATTTACAAACTAGAGTACAGCATTTATGTACAATTTCTTTTGTCTGATAGCCTTATGATTTTTAGCCAACACAATTGTCAAAGTTATCCAGCTTTGTCTCTGTGTCAGTTACTTTTCTCTTGTTGCTGATACAAAATACCCAATGCCCAAAATTAAAGAAGGAAAGGTTTATTTAGCTCACAATCTATGGGGCCTTCAGTCCATAATCAGCTGGCTCCAAGGCAGGGTGGCATGGCAGAGGGGCAACAGTTAATGGAGGTGGAAGACAGCAAAAGCAACAAGAGCTAAAAGAAAGGAGCACATAGAGAAGACTCTTTCTGTTCCTTATATTATGTGTAGGCCGCACTCACCCTAGGGTGGGTGTAGCACTCACACCCATAGTGCCAGCATTGGGTTATGAATCAATCACAAATTCTAGAAGCCTGTGCCCACGACTGCATGAAGCTTTGGGGGGACATCCAGACACAAACCATAGCAGTCTCCCTCCGTCCCCCACTCTCCTCCCTCACTCCCTCCCTTTGTTCCTTTTTCTTCTTTGCACATATTGGCTTTCACTTTGGTAATGTACATCTCTATGACTTTTGACAAATGCCAAATCATGTGTCTATCACTCCAGAACAGTGCCTTCACCTTTAAAGCTGCCATATGAGTCCTTTGTAGTCCACCATTCTCCTATCCCCCATCTTTGGCAGCACTAATCTGTTTTCCCTCCTTATAGTTTTTTATTTATTTATTTTTTTTACCAGAATGCTGTCTGAATGAAATCACATGATGTGTAATCTTTTAGGTATGGTTTCTTTCATTTAGTACAATGCATTTAGGATTCATCCTTGTCATTGTGTGAATAAACAGTTTGTTTTTTTTCTATTGATATTTTAGTTACTTTCCTGTTGCTGAGATGCGATACTCGACACCTGCATCTTGGAAGAGAAAAGGTTTATCTTGGCTCAGAGTTTGTAGGAGTTTCAGTCTATAGTAGGCTGGCTCCAAGGCAGTGTAGCGTGCAGAGGGGCATGGCAGGCAGGAGGCAATGAGACTTCTTTGTTTCTCTTTGTATACCATCCAGGCTACAAACCATGGTTGGAGCTTTCCTCTTCATAAGTCCCTCATCCACACCCAGAACTGTGCTAAACCAATTAGTGGATTATTCCAGCATCACATTCCTATGATCTGTTCACTCCCAAAAGCCTCATAAATGCATAAGGCTTTTTTTTTTGGGGGGGTACATCTAGTTATAAGCTGAATAGTATTTTATTGACTACATGTGTTCCCTTGCTTACAAGTTTTAGCAGTTGAGAAGAACGCTCCTAGAGACATTCATATACATGCTTTTCCACATAAGTTCTCAAGTTTCTCTCATAAAGACTTAAGGGTATGCTAAGTAAGTGGTAGGACACTTCTGTGGTTAACTTTATCAGAACTGCCACACTGCCTTCCAAAGCAGGTGCATCATTTGACCTTCACACCAGCCTCGAGTGAGCATTCTTGTCTATCCTCATCTTTGCCAGCATTTGTCATTGCCAGTCTTATGAATTTAAACTCTTCTAATGAGTGTGCGGAGATATCTCATTGTGGTTTTAATTTGCATTCCTTTAAGGATATATAATGTTGAGTATCTTCATATTTCTCTTTGGCAAGAATGCACTGTATCTTTGTTAGTGAAAAGTCTGTTCAGATCTCTTACCCATTTTTAAATTGAATTGCTACTTTTCTTTTTCTCCCTGTGAATTTTGAGAATCCTTTATGTTTTCTGTATTCAAGTTCTTTATTATATAAATCTTCTGTTAGATTCAAATAGTTTCCCCCAATCTCTGACTTGACAGTCTCTTTCACAGCAAAATTTTTAATGTTGATAAAGTTCAACTTTGTTTTCTGCTTTTTTTTTTCTTTTGTAGATTATACTTTTGGTGTTTTGTTGATGACATCATCACCAAAATTTCAGTTATGCAGCCTTTGTCTTCTATTTTCTTCAAAAAGCTTAAAACTTTATGTTTTACACTTAGTTCTGTGATTCATTTTGAATTAATTTTTATGTAAGGTCTGATTTACATGTCTGGGGTCCTTTTTATATATTGATGCTAAAGTATTTGGGTACCATTTGTTGAAAAGATTATCTTTTCTCACTTGAATAACATTAGCCTTTCTACTGGATATCAGTTTGTGTGGCCATTTGGATTTTTACTGAAAGTGCATACAACCTATAGATCAGTCTTTGACAAAATTCATACTGTTTTAATCGTGAGACTTCCAATTAGTGAATGTTATCTTTATGTTTATTTAGATTTTCTTTATTTCAATAATTTCTCTGTAGTAGTCTTGACATTGTTAGATTTATTCTCGAATATATGATGATTTTTGATGTTAAAGTAAATGGTATCATTTCTTACATTTCATTTTCTAATAATTTATTACCTGGATATCAACACGCCTGTGATTTTTAAGAAACATTAATTTTTATATTCAGTAATACGTTTCATTAATTTTGCATATTTTGTCACTGGTAGTTTTCAGTGTTCATTTGTACGTTTAAAAGATTTATTTCTTCTCTTCCTGTCTTTAGCTTTTCATTTATTTTTTGGTCTTGTTGCATTGACTGAAATGCCCAGCACAGTTCTGAATGACAGGTATCATTGTCTCAAGAGGAAGTTTTAAAATTGTGAAACATGTGATACAATGTTTGCTGTAGATCTTAAGAAAGGTAAAGTTTATTAGGGTAAGTAAATCCCATTCCTTCCTGATTTGGAGGAGTTTTAAATACAAATGCATACAGTGTTTTTCAGCTGCTTTTTCTGCATTTTTTGGAAAAAAAATCATATAATCTTTATCTTTTAAAGTTAATGGTGCAACTTACATTTTATTTTGTTTTATTTATTTATATTTTTTTGTGGCACTAGGGATCGAACTCACGACCTCGCACTTGCCAGGCAGGCACTTAGGCCACTGAGCTAAATCCCTGGCCTTTACATTTCTTTTTTCTGTATTTTTTTAAATTTTAAAAACAAAAAAAGAATAAAAGCCATGATACAGAATTTCAAAACAAAATAATAGATTAACACTGGTTAATATATTGCGTATTGTTATGTTCAAAGTAGTTGTTCATATTACAAGATAGAGGCATAAAAAATGATCAAACAATCGAACAATGAAATCAACCTACATACCTGGAATAGCCTTCTTTTGGTCATATTGTATCATTTTTAAAATGTATTCCCAGATTAGATATGCTAATATATAGTTAAGAATTTCTATATGTCCTTTCATGAAGTTTACTGGTTTATATATATATTTTTTCCTTGAATGTCTATGTCTAGTTTTGTCATAAGGGCAGTGTTAGTTTCATAAAGTTATTTGGGAAACACTTCTTCCTTTTTTATTAAACTGCAAGATTTAAATAAGATGGAGATCATTGCTTCTGTAAGTGTAATTTATGGTAAAGTAATCTGGACCTGAAGGTAGTGTGTGTGTGTGT
>RJWT010013372.1:0-21797 GCA_004365215.1 Cuniculus paca | reverse complement strand
AGAGTAAAGTCAATCAAAACAAAGCAATGAACATGGAACATGACTTTGAAACAGGGTTAAAAAAAAAAAAAGCAATCAATAAGGCTACCATAATGGCTCTTGTTATCTGCAGTATACCTGCCCATACCATCAAGGATAAGTAAAATCAAACAAAATACAACAAACTCAAACAGTAGAAACAAAACATAATAAAACCAAACAAAGCAGAACAATGTAAGCAATATAGAATTTCAAGATATTAGCAAAACAGCATTGGCTACCATAATATGTTATCTTCAGAATAGTTGCCTACACCTTCAGACATATTACAATCAAACCACACAGAATAGAGTAAAATCAATCAAAACAAACAATGAAAGCCATACAGGGTTTCTAAACAAGCTAATTGGACATCCTCGATGGCTGCAATTATATATTTTGTTATCTTTAAAATAGCTGTCCATGCCATCAAGTATAATAATATTAAACAAATCAGAATAAAATGAAACTAATCAGAACTATGAATACAATCTGAATTTCAAATCATGATAATAGATTAATAGTGGTCACTTCCTTCCCTTTTTAGATAATTCCTCCCCTTTGACTTTCCCAACAGGTTTTTAAACACTTCAGACAAACTTGGGAAATAGTTAGCTTGTGAAGTACTTGGAAGAAATTTCACCTAAGAATGTAAAAACAAAAACAAAAAAACCTCTCTAAATAGTTAGAATCCAGGCTCTTTCTACTTCTACAAAATTCTTCAGAGTGTTTAACAGATGCCTTCAGGGACTGAATGGCGGCATTGGAAACTGGTAACTAGGTGGTTTCTTCAAAACTGAGACCTGAGAAGGGGAAGGGAACAAGTGCTACAGGTGAGTCCAGCACTACCAGCATTCTTTCTTCTAACTGGTGTTGCTTTTGCAGACTTACACTGCGATTCTGAAGAACCAAATCTTCTAAAGGCAACTGAAAATACACAGATTAATGAAAAGGATAATTAGATAAGTATGTGACAAAGGAAGAGTTTCAAAAAGTGACTGTGGCTGTTACCAATGCTGGTACCTTTACACACTGGCTGCTAACAGCTCCTATTTGCTTCATAATGGAGCAGCTTTAAACAAGTTCCTGGTCTCTTTCGAGTGGCAAAATGTATCTTCATCTGTTCTTGCAACCCGTGACTTTACATGAATGATTCAGAAATTGGAACACAGTTATTTTATTGCCAAACTGGCCCTGAATTAATCATCTATGAAGAAGGATGCATTTTAAGGACCAGAGAGTGCTGTGGTCTGAGCAACTGCAAATGATGATGTGAGAGAAAGCACATGTCCCAGCTCACACAAAAAACACCAACAACAAAAGACTGATAAAAACTAGGCACAGTGGCACAGGTCTTTAATTCCCCCACTCTGAGAGGGTGAGGCAAGAAGATTGCAAGTCTGAGCCCAATATGGGCAACTCAGAGACTTATCAAGACTGTCTCAAAATAAAAAATAAAAAAGGGGCTGAGGATGTAGCTCAGTGAGAACACCTCAGGTTCAATCCTGGTACTGCCAAAAACAAAACAAACAAACCAACCAACCCAAAATTCAAAATGTAAAAATAAAAGTTTGTAAAAAGAGAAAAGTATCTTTGGAGTTTGTGAAAACTATTATTTTACCTTTAATAATAATTCCCTCTATAAAATCTCTAAGATATCAACTTAGCCCCTGCTTATGTCCAACTCTCTCCTCTACCAGGTGGTTGATTGCACTGCTGTACGTTTTTTTTTTTTTTTTGCAGCACCGGGGATTGAACTCACGACCTTGCGCTTGCCGGGCAGGCACTTAGACCGCTGAGCTAGATCCCCAGCCCTGTTTTTTGAGACAGGGTCTCACTATGCTGTTCAGGCTGACTTTGAGCTCACTTTGTAGCCCACGCTGGTCTCGAACTCACAACAATCCTCCTGTCTCAACCTCCCAAGTGCTGGGATTACAGGCGTGAGCCACCACGCCCGGCTTGCTATACAATTTTGCTTGGAAAGAATTCTTAGCCTTGTGTCAAATTGTCTCTCCAACTTCTATCCTCCTAAATCCTCATCTGATCAAGCTCCTCCAGATACGGTCCAGTTTGTTGAGGTCCCTTTTAATATAGTCACCCAGAACAGAACACAATATTACAGAGACACCAGAGGAGACACGGTCAGGGCTGCACTGCACAGGAGAGTTCAACCACTCGGAGTAGATCACTGTGTGCAAACTGAGTTACCTAGACAACAAAGTTTTATATTCTACAAAAGCAAAATTTCCAAGGGCAGTGTAACAAAATATACATTGATCTAGTTTAGTTTTTAAAGAAATTAATTTCAAAGTGCTGAACACAAAAAAGGCGACAATTTTAAAGAGATGTTTCAGGAGGGCAGGAACCTATTCTGAACTTTGTCAACACTTAAATTACCATACATGTGGAGAGTTTTGGTTTTTTTTTTTTTGGTACTGGGAATCAAATTCAGGATCTTGTGCTTGCCAGGCAGGCACTGTGCCACTGAGCTAAATCCCCAGCACCATGTGGAGAGTTTTAACAGAATGAGCTCTTGAAAATGATGCCAGTTAATTCTTTTTCTTTTGTTTTTTGAGACAGGGTCTCAGTTTGCTGTATAGACTGACCTCGAACTCCCGGTGATCCTCCTGCCTCAGCCACCAAAGTGCTGAGATTACAGGCGTGCACCACCACGAGATTCTCAGATTCATAGAGGTTCATTTCACATGGTAGATACTCAGATATCTACTAGTGAAGAAACAAATCACTGAACAAATAGAAGTCACACTTCTATTATGATTTTAAACACTGAATTCAGTGTAAATCTGTTTTGCGACAGGGTCTCATTATGCAGTTCAGGCTGGCCTTGAACTCACTATGTAGACTAGGCTGGCCTCAGCCTCCCAGGTGCTGGGATTACAGGCAAGTGCCACTATGCTGAGCAATCAATGTAAATTTCTGAAGATGGGGTGAGTCATTGTGACCAGACGTAACAGGTGGCATATGAGGAATGCTACAGACCACAGAGAGATTCTGCAAACACGGAGAGCTCCACATGGGCCACAGTGGCCACAGGCTCTACGCCTCTCCTGGGCTGCCCTACAGAAGATAGAGGCATGGTTTCCGAGGAGTTTAGGAAGATGGTGACTGAATTTAGACATCAAACCAGAGTAGGTTTGATCTTTAAAAAACAAAACATAAGGTAGAAACTGTCATCAGCCTTTGGCCTTTGGGTGTCCAGTCAGGTCACTTCCAAACTGCATGGGCAGCAGGCCAAACTGAGGTGGTCATCTCCTGCTCCATAGGAACAGGAATAAGTTTCGTCACACAGGCATAAGGCATGGGCCATGGAGCTAGACTCCTGGTGTCTACCTGGTAGGTAATACGAGCCTCAGTTTTCCTCACATGAAGAATAAATACAATTCTTACTGTGAGAGGGCTGTAAGAGGATATAATGAAATAATGGAGTAAACTGCTCAGCACCATGACTGGTACAAGATAGTCTCCAGTGTCCAAAAGCACCACTCATCGCCTAAACACACAGAACAGCATGGGCATCACAGAGAACACCCTCAGGCAAAGAGTGTGCAAATCCCTCCCATGTGGCCCCTTGAGGAACAGTCCTTCAGTGCACAAACTGTATTCTTAATGAGGGTATATGAGAAAATAAGTCAAAAGATGAGAGAGAGCCCTTTGGTTCCACGATCTGTGTATTACTCAAAATGGCCTCCCATAAATTCTCCTGCCAACATCTATGTGAAACAGGGGCTGGGACGTAGCTCAATGGTAAAGCACTTGCCTTGCATGTGGAGGGCTCTGGGTTTGATTTGCAGCAGTGCTAAGTAAACAAGCATAAAGCACACACACACACACACACAAAAAAAATCACCAGCTTTTCTGCAACATATCTTAACTGCCTTTTTTTTTTCTTTTTTGGTACTGGGGATTGAACTCACGACCTTGCGCTTGCCAGCAGGCACTTAAGCCACTGAGCTAGATACCCGGCATGAAACATATTTTACAGATACAAACATTTCTGAATATTTTCAACACTGCTTATCAAAATTATTTTTCACAATTTTGCTCCTGCTAACTTTTACAGATTCCTCACGACCTGCACTATAGCTCATTAACTATTACAATCAGTTTTATGCTCAGTGTCACTTATACCAGCCACATGTCATTTTTACCCTCAGTCTTCTCTTCTAAAAGTTTCTATTCCTAAAAAACACAGAAACTGAGCCTCAGTTGACCTGTAATACCCATTACACATCTCCAAACTAGCAAAAGATCAGATGAAACAAGACTCCCTAAAGTGGCTGCTTAAACTCTTCGCATCATCAACAGACACTCCCAATGGAAGGAAACCCTGCCACCACAACCTATGCCCACTGAACTACACAACCACCCAGATCAGAACTGTATTTCAGACATGGGCTGGGGAAGAAAGCACTAAGAACGTAACATACAAAATATAGCTTAAAAAACTTATAGTCCAATGTTTCCATTTTTGCAATTGGTCATGGCATTAAAGTTCTTCTCCAAGTATAGACATAAAGCATATTGTTGAAAATTTACATCTACAAAAATGCCATTAAAGACTGTGTCTAGATGGAAATGGGTACAAAAGCTGGGCTAACAAAGCACTTCTTTATCCTTTGTCTCAGTGCTGTGGGAAAATTCTTCTGGAAACAGCTTGACTTTGTCCTTTTGGCTTGTTTGCTTCATGTGCCCATTTACAGCTTATGTGCCAGCTTATAACCTCCCTTTGTCAGGATGCCTGCTCCCTCAGGAGTCAGATCTATACTTTTAGCTTCATTACACGATTCTTCTTGCTTAGTAGTTAGATCAACCCCAACTGCCTTTTATAATATTATAATGTATGACAATGATGATCTTGAGAGTTCACAGGAAACTTAGCTGCTTCCATTCTAGATTCTCTGAAAAATCACCAATATTTTTGATCAGCATCTCACTTGAACTGGGAAACACTTTCAAATTTTAGTTCTTGCACATTACTTAAGTACTGTCCACTTAACTCTTTGACAGACTGCGCTGAGAACGGTAAGGACTGGTGTGCAATCCACATGGCTACTTTCACTTCTAGGAAACGGCTCTGCACATGTGTCCTCATGTACTCTATGTTCTTAAGACTACAGAAACCAATGGGCACAAAGATGTGGGCAAATACAAGCATGCCTGTCAATGAACCATCGACAACCTAATTCTTTTGACAAATGGTTCCTCTTAAACTACTTGAGGAAAGCACACAAGTCAAAATTTCTGAATTCAAACCTGTTGCTATGGGCCTGCTATTTACTGCCCAGCTTCCTGGCCTTACTCGGTGATGCTGGAGCAAGACCCTGTGGAGACTCCTCTTCCACCAGCTGGCTTGCTATGGGAGGGTGCAAGAGGGGTACCACAGGAAGCCCCTATTTCTGGGGCTTTGGGCATTCTTGATAGCTGTGTGCAGGACTGCCAGCAATTTTGGCCATCCCATGAGTTACTGGTCTTCCAGTCCGTTCCTGTGACACCTTACGGGACTTCTCTGCTGTCCAGTGGACTCCAGGAATGGGAGGGAACTTTTCCCAGTTTCCTGCTTCCTTGGGTTTCCTTGCCCTCAGCCCTAGGAGGACAGTTGCTCAGAGTATTTCCTATTCTTGTTTTCTTCAGCAACTTCCCTCTGCCCATGGTAGTTAGTCTCCTATTACAAGTTAATAATTACTTCTGTTAAGTTTCTCAATTCAAATTACTAGTACAGTTTCTGTCTCCTGAATATACTCTGAAGAATTTAACAGACTCTGGAAAATGCCCACACACTGCATGGCCTTAGCTTACAGAGAAAGTTCAAAGTGTGGGGAAGAGAAAGCCCAAGGGATGTTGGCGCTGCTGCGAGTTGTCCAAAGCAAGCTACCAGCAAGCTTCAGTGATTTGCTGGGAGCAGAATTACATGAGCGGATCAGGCTGAAAAGCAGGGGAGTAGTAGTTACAGGGTTTATTAGGCATCAGTTATGCTAGTTCCCTACTTGTACCCCTAAATTCCTCAGGAAGAAAAACTTACCTGCCAGTGGCTCTCACAAGGTGAAGCTGGACTCGAAGAGACAGAACCTGTGATGAACTTTCTAACCAAGGAAGCAGTGGAAGTGTGGAGGGGACAGACTGAGTACAAGGTGGCTGTGAACTACTCTCCCTTAGCAAGAGGAGCTGTGAAAGTCTCCTAACTGAAAAGGGCACAACAAAAAGGGTACATCCCAAAGTGATGGGGGCTCACTTCACTGCAACCTTGTTTCCCAACACATACATCTGTGTTACGTATCAGCCGCCAGAGACGCAACCTCTGTGAACTGACTGTGTAAGAGCCAAGCAATCAACACATGACTCTTCCTCTTCTTTGTCTTTCATTTAGCATCAGGGGACAAGCACGACAGAAGAGCAGCTCAGCTCAGCAGCAGAATCTCCTCAGGCAGTCAGCCTCCTTAGGTCATTCCTTTCTTCCGCTCAGGAGAAAGCCCTGCCTGTCCTTACACACATGTACTTGTGGGAACTCACATGGAATGGAAACCTGTCTGTCAGCCTGCCCTGCCTACTCATCCTGTAAGGACAAGGAGAACACTGCCCACTCCGAAGGCCAGCAGCCAGCCAGTATTCTCAGAAACACCCCCTGGGAAAGTCAAACCATAGGCTTTAAAAAAGTCAGTAAGACCAGCAGTGATCAGCTTAGAATTGCATTTGCAAAACTACACAAACAACTAAGAACAACCAGTTACTTCTGCTGAATCCTAAACCACAGACACTAACCTGGATAGCACAGCAGATGTGATACATCAAAGAAGAAAAAACAAAAAGGTTTCTTTTGAGACAAGGTCTCACAGTGCAGTCCAGGACTGGTCTTGAACTCACTATGTAGCTCAGGTTGGCCTTGAACTCACAGTGATCCTCCTGCCTCAGCCTCCTGAGTGCTGGGAATTACAAGTGTGTGCCAAAAAAGAATTAAAAAAAAAAAAGGTCTGTGTAAGAGGTCAAAGCACTCATAACACAAGAGAGCTGGACCAGATGTGGACTGAAGCAGTAGTGTGCAAAAATAAGCAGATGTTTATTTCTACATGTGGAACTGAGGGAAGAAAATTCAAATTCAGGACTTGCAAACATGTCTAAGAGGAAGTCCAGGAGAGCAAGCTACAGAAGCCACTGGGGGTATGACAATTCAGCAAATGCTGGACAGTTCCCATTCTGAAGTAGTTTAAGATGTCATCTCCCTAGTCATTTGCTGGAATCAAAAAAGAATAAGAAACAAAAAATGTAAGGTCCATTTCCAGTAAAACTGACAGAGGTGGCAACATGGTATGGGTACTAAGGGGAGCAAGCCAGCCACGAGTGCAGCTGCAGCAGAGTCTCCAAAGAACACATACACACGGTGAAGGGTGCAGCTGAGGGGCCAAACCTAAGTGGTCTGTTGCCAAATGAGGACAGGAGGAGATGGTGGAAACAGAATGCAAATGTGGGCCCTGTCTGTGTTGGAGAAGCCACACACAGACCACACACTAGCCTTGAGACATAAACATTCCAAATTCTACCAGTTTATAACCAGCTCCCTCAAGAACCTTCTTAGCCAGGTGTGGTGGTGCATACCTGTAATCTCAGCATTCAGGAGGCTGGGGCAGGAAGAATGCTGTGAGTTTGGGGCCAGCCTGGGCTACATAGTGGGTTCAAGGCCAGTCTAAACCTCATAGTGAGGCCCTGTCTCAAAAAAAAGCACTGTAAATATTAAATGACATTGAAGAGAGAAAGGAAGAAACAAAAAATGTCCAAACACTCCACATAACAATGGTACTTGTAATAGATGAAAACTAGGACTGTGATTTCACCATGAAATGAAAAGATAGTTAATAGTAACAGCAACTGCTTCTGTAATACCAGAACACAAGGTTAAATAGAAGAGTTCTAGAAAGAGAAGGAAAGATGATGGTAATCCATTTCTGTCTTCTTGTGTTTTAGTTATGTATTCTTGGGTAAAATTTTAAACTGGGTTACTTATCTTTTTATCACTGAGTTGTAACATGACTTGTGTCAACTCAGGATGCCATCCATGCTACAGTTTGTATGGATTAACTAGTATTTACTTCTCACAGCTCTAATGACTGGAAGTCTGAGATCAAGGTAGCAGCAAACAGGCTGTGTGCTAAGGGCCATTTTCTGAGTTTCTTGCATCTGCACACAGAGGAGGACAGACAGGAGGCATGCTCTCTCCTGTCTCTTCTTATAAGAGTGGCTGTTCCTCTTTGTTCTTGTCCTCTGCTACCAGCAACTTGACGCTCGTGCTGTCAATGGTGTGCGAGTGTGCCTACACATGCCTATGGACTAAGTACTTCCTCTAACCCCCAGTGCTGCTGGATGTAGACCTCACCACCAGTGTGGATGCCCCCATGGACTCCAACCTCATGACTTAATTCCCTCCAAGGAATTAGTCCACCTCCAAAGAGCACTGGAGGCTTCAACACATGAATTTTAGGTGGACACATTCAGCCCACAGTATAAATCTAAAAAAATACATTCTAGATGTAAGACTTACCAGATGTCTCATTAGCAAATACTGTCTCTCATTTTTACTTTCTTGGTAGTATCACTAGCAGCATTTTTTTTTTCCTCTTGTGGTACTAGGGATTGAACACAGGGCCTCACATATGCTAGGTCAGTACTCTACCACTGAGCAATATTCCCATCCTTTTCATTTTGAGACAGGGTCTGTTAAACAGCCCAGGCAGGCCTTGAATTTGGGATTCTTCTACTTCAGTCTCCAGAGGAGCTGCAATTACATCAACATTCCAGGCCATTTCTTATTTTAATGAAGACTAATTTATTTTTCTTTTGTCTCTTGTGATTTATGTCTCACATCTAAGAAATCAAGATCTAATCAAATTCAAGGCTGTCAAGATTTACTTGTAGGTTTTCTTCCAAGAGTTTTATAATTTTAACTCTGACGTTGAGGTCACTGGTACATTTTGAGTTAGTTTTGCAGATGATGTGAAGGAGGGTTCCAATTTCACTATTTGTATGTAGACATCCAGTCATCTCAGTATTGTTTGTTAGAGACTACTAGCTCCTCAATGAGTTATCCTGACACTATTTTGAAAAGACCCAACTGGCCATAAATGTAAGGATTTGTTTGTGGACACTCAATCCCACTCCCTTGCCCTATCTATATGATTCTTCTTATGGTCAAACCATACTCCCTTAATTATTGTATCTCAAAGTTATGTTTTTGTTTTTGTTTTTGCCAGGCAGGTGCTTGTATCACTGAGCTATATCCTCAGCCCCTATCTCTAAGTTTTGATACAGCAAACTATAAGTCATTCAACTGTCATCTGGAGGCTGTACCACCTTTTTTCTATCTCTCACATTTCATATAAATTTTAGCATCAGTTTCTCAATTTCTGCAAAAATGTCAGTTGGGGTTTTGGTGGCAATCATATTGAATCTCTTCCTTTCAAATATGGATACTGTTTCTCCTCTCTTCATTCACTTTCTTCCTAATTGCCCTGGATAGAACCTTTGCTCCTGGGTAACTATGACAAACTCTCTATAACTTAGCTTCTTCAAGTATGAAGCAGAACTAGTAATAATGCCAATTGTGAAGACTAAGGGAAATAACTCATTCAGTCTGCTTTAAAATTGTACCTGGAACATGGTAAATACTCAGTGTTAGTCATTAGGTTGTATGTAAAGAACATTTAAACAAAGGATTCAGAATGGTTGAAAAAAAAAATGACACTGGTGTGCCAGGTATTCTGCAAGCAAACAAAGCAAGGGAACCTGGACTTGATAGAATGTATGGTTGAATTTAGGTCAAAAAGGCATGAAATGGCCATGAAAAAAAAATACATTCTATAAGAAGAAAACAATGCTATCCCCACCAAACTGTAACACTTATCTGTGACCAATTAACAGTGTTGTTCATAAAACAAAAACTGTAAGAGGTAAAAAGAGAAACAGACATGAGCACATTGATAATGGAAAGCTAATTCTTTTGGGTTAAGTAGCTAATGGACAAAGCTGGGCTCAGGATGCTTTGTGTGTCACACAAGGGCACACAGGAAGGCACAGATCATCTGCAGGGACAGTGGTGACAAGACCAATTGTCCAAGAGGTTATGAGTAGGTGTCAGTGCTCTTCCCCCAGGGAAGAAACTCAGCACTGAGCCATGTCCCCAGAGCTTTTTATTTTTTTGAAACAGGGTCTCGCTAAGTTACCCAGGTTGGTCTCAAACTTGAAATCTTCCTGCTTTAGCCTCCTAAGTCTCTGGGTTTATAGGTATGTGTGTCTACCTAGTGGACTGAGTTATTTTGAGTATATATTAATTTTCTAACTAGGAAAAATCTATGAAAAAAATTTTCTAGGGTGGAAAACATAAAACATACCACAAAAATACTATTTTATAAATCCATTTCATTTGAATAATTTAAAACAGCAATAGGCTGAGGGTGTAACTCAATGGTACAGTGCTTGTTTGTCATGCATAAGGCCATAGGTTTGACTTCCAGTATCACAAAGAAAAAGAAAACACAACAAAAAATAAAAGAGCAACAAAACAAGTATGCCCTCCTCTAACGCTCTCAGTTCACTAAATTTGCTTTCTCTAGGTTAAGAGCTGAAGAATTAGTATAAGTTCCTGTACCCTCAACAAAATCTGATGGAAGATCTCAAGGTGTCTACTTTTATTCCTTACATTAATATGCTAACAAGTTCCATTTTACACAATGCTAGGACAGGTGTAATTACAACTCTATTTTTTAATACAATATGTATGTATAATTATACTTAAAATGTTATTTTACATGTTTTTAAAAGATGTAAGGTTGACATTATTAAAGCCAAAAACAAACAGCTACAGAGATGAGCACCACTGATTTAACATGAGTTTGCTTTTAAAGAGCTTGTGCAGGACCATAAAGAATCCTGTGCGCGGGGTGATGCTCCATGTGTGTGGTTTTGGACTTCTGGTCTCACTCTCTCTTGCCACAGTGGCAAGGCAGAGCCCATTCCTACTTCTGATGCAGTGAAACATCAGAAGAAATCCCTTCTTGTCCACAATCTTAAACTCCTGCCTGGAACTAACAACCAGGAAAGCTTCAGGTTACAACCCATCAGAAGTTTGTATGTGAATCTCATATACCTTTTTTCAAAAATAAATCTAATGTCCCTGATTATGAAAAGCACATTCTTAGTTTAGTTTCCTCATAATATTTCTTTGGTCTTTACTAAAATGTGTCCATATGCTTTTTGCAAGTGTTGACATCTGAAAGCAGATGGAAAGTCATTTTTTCTATTAAAATAATTTTCAATTAAGACAACTCAAGCCAGGCATGGTGGTGCAGACCTGTAATCCCAGCTCTCGGGAGGCTGAGGCAGGAGGATCGCTGACTTCGAGGCCAGCCTGAACTACACAGCAGGACCCTGTCTCAAAACCAACCAACCTACTTCCTAAGGATAAACATCAGGAATTGATATTCTAAATAGGTCTCTATCACCCTGAGGAAGCCAGGAGTCACCATCCCAACCCCCTACAGAAAAAGTCACTATTCTGTATTCATGTCTGCTTGCTACGTGACTCGCTTTCCCATTTGTCCCTGATTCAATCAATTTTACCTGTGCAATTAATCTTATTGACTGACCATAGTTTTGTTCCACCTCATGCCCGTCTTGCGAGTTCTCATGTTTTCTCCACCTTAGACCTGCCTCACTTTGTGGTTTTACTCTATAAAAGTGCCTAGAAAAGGCAGTCTTTGGCAACCCACTTGGGACGCCTTCTGTCTCTCAGACAGAAGCTTTCTTTCTCTCAATAATATATTCTACTCTTAAAAAAAACAAAACAATGCAAAACCAACCAACCCAACCCAACCCAACCCAACCCAAACCAAAACAACACAACTACTCATAATTACTGTAACCCAGAGCTGAGGACAGATGACAGTTTAGAGAAGCTGCCTCCAGGTCCAAGCAGGGGAACCTCCTGACAGTTGCCATCTGACAGGAGAAGGTAATGGTGGGCACAGCAATGCTCTTCTAGGACACAGCAAGAGCCACACTGCTTCCCCCCAGTGCTGAGAACCCTCCAAAGATGGCCTAGGAGACTCTGGAACTCCAACAGCCCAAACCGAACAGCTCTTCCCACAGGCTCTCCTCATAGCAAACAGTGGTGTTTGAGCTCAGTGCTACCATTCTTTGGCTCCCTGGTTTCTCAGGCTCAATGTCTGCATCACCCCCGTAGGCCCCAGGATACAACTAATTCTCACCACTTCCCAACAGCCACTGTTGATACCATGTCTTGGATAGCTCCAACAGTCACCCAGAGGCTGCCCTCTTGCCAGGGCCTTGCTATGATGCAAGTCATTAGGTCCTTGGTGGATGTCTACCCCCTCCACGTGACACCATGCTACCCTCAAGTCAGATGTGGCCATGGAGGGATGCTTGCACGTGCTGTTCCAACCAGTTAAACACTCTCCTATAAGACACAAGTCTACCAGCCCCTGCTACCTCAGAAGGCCCAGGGCTTTCCACTTGGGTACAAGTTGTTTTCTTTGATAGCACCAAGCAAACACTGGCTACCAAGAAACACTGTCTGGGTGCAGTTGTGCGTGCCTGTAATCACAGCACCCAGGAGGCTGAGGCAGGAGGATCTCTGAGAGTTCGAGCCCAGCCTAGGTTACACAGTGCATTCAAGGCCAGCCTGAAATATAGAATGAGACCTTGTTTCAAAAAACAAATGAACAAAACAAAACAAAAAAACACTGGCTGGCACAGCTCAGTTTGACTCTGATGCTTATTTCTTGGACATCTAACTTTAAGCATGCCATCTACAGTTTTCTATCCTTTTCTTCTCTGCAAGTAGTTGCTTTTGTGATGTCTCCAGCATCCCACCTCTTATTTTTCTTCTTTTAGTTCAAATACAATTTCCATCAACTCTTCATTCCCAATTTTTAAATTTAAATACAATGCAGTTCCCAAATTCCCATGCAACCAAAACCAGATAAAGTCTGATGAAAACATGCCTAAAACACCCAACAGTAAATCGGAGATGTATTAAAATACCATATAATTTATATAATAAATGTATTAAGATTCCTAATTATATACATGAAATGCTTACAAAAGAGAGGAATGTACACCTGCATACACCCCTGGGGCCTGGAGTGCTCCTGTATGGACGCCCTCAAGGCCACATGTTCCCTTTGATGCAGAACCTCCAGGTCCAGATATGTCCCAACAGGAAACAACTAAGAATGTGTAAAGATTACACAGAAACTGAAAACAGAACACTATCAGTCATTAAAAACTTTCTAAGGAGTAGCATTTAGAAAAATATTTAGAATGTTAAGTTTTTAAAACGCCTACACAAACATGCCTGGTTCAGTCCTGCATGTGAGGACATGAAGGCTGGAAGAAAGGGTGCAGGAGCCCGGGGCAGCTGTGGGTGCCAGCAGTCACCTGGGGTGTGGGCCATGGAGAGTTCCCATCTTTCCACAGTGGATGTGCACGACTTGTACAATGGAAAATGCATTAAAGAAATAACCCCTGTGAATACAGAAGTGTGTGGCCCTTGAGTGATGTGTGGCTGGCTATCCAGCTGCGGCATCCGAGGCACAGCCTAGGCTCCCTGTATGGGCCTGTGTGGGACAGTGCACTCCAGAAGCCTGGCACAGTAGTGCAAGTGCCACCCACTGTGAACACAGTGGTACACTGTCCCTGGGTTCGAATGCCAGCACCACAAACAAAAACAAAAAATAAAGACACACATGTATGTACAAATAACGTACTATGAAATAAAAAGGCAGAATGTGTGGGGTTTTTGAAGTACTTGGGATTGAACCCATGCAGTCCTAAGTCCCCAGCCGTTTTTAATTTATTTTGAGACAGAGTTTCAACAAGCTGCCCTGGCAGGCCTTGAACCTGCAATCCTTATGCCTCAGCTGCCTGAGCAGCTGAGATTATAGGCAAATACCACTGTGCCTGGCTCAGAATGCTGTCTTTGAAAGCAGAGTTAACTTTAGATCTACTATTAGCTTTCTGGAGAGTCTTGGCTACTTGCTATATCAAACAGTGATGATTACTATGGAATTAGGTTTCTTAATACTGATAATGCAAAGTGGGGCTGGCATAACTTGGAAACATTACAGAAAAGCTGAAAAGCTACAATGGAACCTGGAAAGGACTTTACCTTTCAGGTGTGGAGAAGACAGGTGCTTTGTCTGTTTTTCCCTTCAAATGAATGAATGAGGAAAACAAGGAGGCTTAGAAAGAAAAAGCATTATGGAAGGTGTGGTTGTATCCTGATAGGCCGCTAGACCAGTCTGATGGGGAAGACATGTGTTCCAGGACTGCTCAACCCACCCCAGAGCCAAGGCCTTCCAGACATCCCAGAAGCCCTTGATGCAAGCCTGCTGGCAGCTTGGTCGGCCACTGAGTCTGGAAGGCCACCAATGGCTGTTGCAGAGGAGGGGAACAGCACTGGAGGACCCCACAGTGGAGGCGGTGAAAAAGGTGGGCTTGCAGCAGCTGAGTCACAGGCCCCACAGGAGGCCAAGTACAGATAGCAGGATCCCGCACAAGAGCAAGGTTTCAGGAAAGCAGGAAAAGGGACACAGCAGCATGCACACGTGGGACCTGAGCAAGGGGGCTGCAGCTGGGGCACTCAGTAGAGGCCAAGGGGATGGGAGACAGCACAGCCAATTTCCAGAGCACTCTCCAACACCCTAGAAGGCTGAGCACAAGCCCAGCACACGACCTTGGCATGTTACACACACGTGCAGCAACACATGAGAATGTGTGTGGCAACCCTGCCGGGCATAGCTGAACCATGGCAACAACTTCACTGATCACCAACAGGAAAAGGAAAAAGTTCCAGTGCATTCAGGAGTGGCAGAACAAGCCACAGCTGCCCATGTCAGCACAGGTCATGCCAAGTAATGTGGAAAGTGCATGCAGGGCAGCTGAAGGAAGCCTGGACAGCGGAATCATGGGCCCGCCAACCTCTGATCCCTGGGAAGGCCCCACTGGGAAGACAGGAGCCACCAGCACCCCATGCACAGGTCCAGGTGGGACACCTGACCACATCTCTTCCACCCCTCAAATTTGCACAGTAAAGAAATGGGAGCAGCTGGCCCTGAGAGCACCAGTACCACAACCATGTAACTAAGAATAAAAATATTGATGTTTCTGCCATGTACTGCTCTACCACATTCTTGGGCATTAGGGTTAAAAAAAAAATATATATATATATATAATTTTTTCATGACAAAATAATAGGTTTTCAAATCTAGGGCAGAGTCACATAATAACTATGTATCCTAGAAACATGTAAGAGCTTTTTGTATAAAACCTGTATTATCCCCAAGTTTCAGCTGCTGAATTAGTAGCTTTTTCTTTTGAGGTTAGGCCAAAATAAGTTCTAAGGCAGTTTATTTGCCATATTTAGGATACTCATGTGGGAGCAATGACAAACATCTGGCTATGATACTTTCTGGAATTCTGACTATTTCTTCCTGGTCAGAATGAAAACATTAAATGTTTACTGAAATAGCAAGTTAAAGTCTTCTAGTGTAGAACTTTATGACTGAGAATTTGTCCTACTGTCACATATTTAAACTAATGCTTCTGCAATTCTTAAAGGTAAGAAGCAAATGAAAGCCCATCCTAAAAATTTTGTGTACTAAAGGAAAGGGGAGTATAAGTAAATCATAATAAAAACCATCATGTGCATCAGAACTTGACCCCTACTTGTTAATGAAAGCACAGAACAGTCACTCCCCCAGGCAAAGTCTCACATGCAAGCTAAAA
Organism: Cuniculus paca; assembly: GCA_004365215.1. Taxonomy (NCBI): domain Eukaryota; kingdom Metazoa; phylum Chordata; class Mammalia; order Rodentia; family Cuniculidae; genus Cuniculus; species Cuniculus paca. The sequence goes on along the minus strand of RJWT010013372.1, from coordinate 5,969 downwards.
CTTAGACTTCTTTTTTTTTGCAGTGCAGGCAATTGGACCCAGGGCCCCATATACTCTAGGCAAGTGCTCCACACTGAGCTATAATCTCCACCCCAGACTGTTCTTTTAATCGCTAAACACCACTTTTGACATAATACCAACTTTCAGATAGTAGAAAAGCTGCATCTCACATTAACTCCCAAAATGGTGAATTATGAGCTAGTGGAAGTGTAGCTGCCCTAAACAGCCTGCCCTCTGGAGCCCTGAGAAGACTCCAGGGCCTTTTCCTCCATAGTACCAGTGACAGAGCTAGACAACTTTCACCCCTGACATGGCTAGACTGGAAGCATTTCCACTCCACAGTTTAGCACATGGGACAAGGTAAACTTGCACACAACTTCCAGCTGATTAAAAAAACTTACTGGTCAAAAACAACACTCTCTAGAGCCGAGATTGAAATTCATTTAATCAACTGAAATAATTCAAGACTTTACTAAATCAAAGAAACAGCCACTGATTGACTTTTGGATGGCCAAATACACATCAATAAATGTCAAAAGTCACTTAAAGTAAGATGTAATTGAAGCCTACATCCACGCACAGGGCTCCACCTTAAACCGATCATACAGGTTTCGTTCCCTTTCTCCGCTCCACTACAATACATGCCCTTTCACCCAAAAAAGAAGTGTTTCAATCTAATTATGGTCACAATAAAGAACTACAAAGCATCTATTTTATTATCTTATGAAATCCTAGTAAGTGTAAATTTTTCATCAAATGATTTATATGGATGAGGGTGATCATAAATTCTAGTTGCCAACACGTGTAAATGAGATAAATATTGATTTAAAAATACAGTATCAGCTGGGTGCAGTGGCACACATCTGTAATCCCAGCTACTTGGGAGGCAGCAGCAGAGGCAGGAGGACTGCAAGCTGCAGGTCAGCACAGGCCACTCAGCAAGACCCTGTCTCAAAAACAAAAGGGCTGGAATGTAGCTCGGAGGTAGAGCTTCCCTGGGTTCCACCCCCACTACTGTCGGTGGTGGGGCAGTATCAGGAAAAGCTTCTATACTGAAAAGTCTGTATGACGCTCTAAAAACTTTAAAATGTTTCTAAAAGATTAAAACAGACCTCTGCCTTTGTGCACACACCCAGTTGTGTTTGCTCCAAGAACTTCTGGGCCTTGAGCTGCACACATGCTCTTCCTAACTGTGGTGACCAAACTCAGTGACAAAGTTAGCTCAGTCCCTACTCGCAACCCATGCCAGGAGACACCTCCAAAGCAACCTCTTCCCTTGTGCTGACGATGGAACCCAGGACCCCATGCAGGCAAGGTAAGTGCCCCACCACTGAGCTACATGCCCAGCCCCAGGCAACTTTTTTTTTCCAAGACCAAGATAACTTTTTAATAATATAATTCTCAAATTTTTGGCTCAAAACGCTTCCTTCTTCAGCCACTGAAAGTAACCTTTAAATATCATTTTAACCACAATAAGACACACTTCAAACCCACTAGGATGAGCAGCTGGAATGAAAAAGTTGGAAAATGGCAAAACCATAGAGAAATCAAAACCCTCCTAACATTGCTGGCAGAATGTAAAATGTTGCCGCTACTTTGAAAAAGGTCTAGAAAGTGTTTTAATGATTAAACCTTAGGACTACCATATGGCCTAACAATTCCATTCCTGAGTATATACCCAAAAGAAATGAAAAACACATTTACACAAAAACTTGTTACATGAATGTTGATAGCAGCATTACTGACCAACAGTCCAAAGCTTGAAGCAATCTAGATGTCATCACCTAAGGAACACATAAACAAAATGTGCATCCATACAATGGAATTTTACTCACCATGAGAATGAATTAAGCACTGAACCACTCATGCTACAGCATGAGTAAACTTTAAAAACATACTAAGTAGAAGAACTGAGTCGTAAAAGACTACATAACATACGATCTCATCTGTATGAATGTCCAAAACAGGAAATCTACGGAGACGGAAAGTAGATTACTGTTCACTTAACACTAAGGGGAAGGGGGAAAAATTACAGAGGTGATAGCTAAAGGGCATGGGTTTATTTCTGAGGAGATGAGTATGGTCTAAAACTGACTGTGATGACAGTTGCTTATTTCTGAGAATACCAAGTAGTGCTGAATTATACACTTTAAATAGGTAAACTGTATGGTATGTGAATGATACCCCTATGAAGCTATTAGAAATTTTTAGCTAAATTGGGAATGTGGTACATGCCTATAATCCCAGAGGCTGAGGCAGGAAGACTGCAAATTTAAGCCTGGGTAACTAGGTAAGACTGTCTCAAAATAAAAATTATAGTTAAAATTAAAAAAAAATGTTCAGCTCCACTTTACCCTCCAACACTAATAAATACTGAACCTAGGGCCAGGGATATAGCTTGGTGGCACAGCACCTGCCCAGCAAGTGCGAGGTCCTGAGTTCAATTTCCGGTACCAAAAAAAGAGTGAACCTAGCCTCTAGCTTCAAGCCATTTTGACTGAGGGGGTACAAAAATTAAACAGGAATGTGTTATCTAGTCAGAAAGAGCAGAACAAAGCCCAGCCTTGTACTCGGCTCCACTGACTTCTTTGCCAGCAGTTTTTGCTCTATAATCATTTCTCCTTACAGCAGTCAGCCTGGACAGAAAACATCTTTTGAAGAGCTCCCTCTGGGAGATGGATAAAACTGGGACTTCCCAGCTCACCTTTCTGAAGGAAACTACAATGAGAACAGCAGAACTGCCTGAAGACAGACAAGAGACAGTGACTACCAGCTCGTGTGGATAGACACAAGCCCAGCATAAATAAGACGGAATCCTCTGTAATGTTGTAACCAAGCATTTAGGGTAGTTTATACCTAATGAAGTAAATCAGCAATACAATTTTGTGAATGTTTCAAAATATTTAGAAGTTGAAAATTGTTTTTGTTAATCCAATCTGTCATCTTTGGTATTTAGATTTAGTTGAGAAAGACCATTAAACATGACAAACAAGACACCTAAAAACAAACCCTAAATATTGTAAATCTATTTGTTTCACCTTTTTTTAAAATGTTAAACCTGTTATGAGCCTTGACTCTGGCAAATTCATTTGCAACATAATGATGTAATGGAAATTCTTCCAAACATCTGAGTGGAAAAGATGTGGGAACCCAGTTCAGCTCCCAGATCTTTGACCTATTTCATATAGGAGAGCCATACAAAATGGGGCACAGGAGCATCTCCTGGGCTCAAAGGTTACTGCCAGGATTAAGCACCAAAATGTCCCTCAAAACAAGTTATGTTCAGAGTGGGGTTTCTGGAAGGCAACTGGATCTTGAGGGTGCTACTCTCATCAATGGATCAACCCACTGAAGAGTTCCTAACTATGAACACCCTGTTAGGAGGGAGGGTCTGATTGGAGGGAGCAGGTCACTAGGGACATAACCTAGAAGAGTATATTCTTATCTTCACTCCCTTTCTTTCTGGATCTCTTCCTGCTTTTTTTTGCTTCCTGGCTGCTATGCAGTGAGCATCTTTCCTCCACCATGCTGTTTCTGCCTTGGAGTTTACCAACTCCAGATTGGAGCCTCTGAAGCAGTGAGCTGAAATGAATGTCTCTTGCTTTACAGTGACTTTCTAAGGTACTCTAGTCACAAAAACAGGGTGACTGCCCTGATGAAACACTTCGGTTCCTTCCCAAGACCTGAAAAGCACCTGGGTGCCCCCGAATTCTTGAACTATAGCACCAGATACTGTACCCGCCATGTGACACTCAAGGACACGGTCATTTTGTCCAGGGCTTCACGCAGAATGACAGCCTCAGGCCTCCATCCAACCTTACTTGCCTGCCCCAACACATTCTACAATAAGGCATCACTAGGCCTTGTCCACAACTCAAGACTCTTCTTGTTTTCTATGTAGTATCTCGATCCTCAACAGAATCTCCAAGCACAAGTGAAACTATTGCTGGAGGTTAAGATCTGTCTTTGTTACTTTTTCACTGCTGGGCCAAAATACCCAACACCCACGCATTCAAGGAGCAGAGGTTTATTTTAGCTCAGTTTGCAGAGGTTTCAGTCCATACCCAGTTGGTCCCCAGGCAGGGCAGCACAGCAGAGGGGCCTGGGGGAGGAGGCGGCAGCAATCCCTCCTTTCCTTTTTATTCCATTCAGGTTGTAAGCCTATTGTTGGTGCCATTCACACTCACAGAAGGACTCCCCATTATCCACACCCATGACAGAACTATGCTAAACCAATCAGTGGACTGATAATTATCACACCCATAATCTAGTATCACATGCCCATGATCCAGTCACCTCTGAGGAGACCCACCTATGAGCACATGATGGGGGGACATCTAGATATAAACCATTACAAGATCATTCTTTTATCCTCACTTCTGTGACATTAAGAGTAGAAAAAGCTTTTAAAGATGTTTCTTTAGTCCAATATGTAAAGAGAGCACGGATTTATGCATTAGATATGAAAATGAATTAGTGGCAGCCCCCACCCCTTGTGTGCTGGTGGAGGACCTGCCAGCTTCTGGGGAGAAGCAGTAGGGAAGAAATGTAGTACCTCCCCGCCCCGTGCGCTGCTGGAGGCGCTATGCGCTGGGGAGAAGCAGCAAGGAAGCTGCCTCCACCTCCTCCCCGCCTCTCACTTGTGAGCAACTGGACATGACACAGGAAAAGAGGATAACAACTTCGGTAGGGAAGCAACCTGACGTTTATGTTATTTGATCCACATGCAGGTTTGGGGCTAGTGGTCTGGGCAACTATTTAGAGGATAAAATATGTAATATAGTGATGATTATGGATTTCCTACTGTCCTATTCCTGTTTTGTTTTGTTTCATTTTACTGTTTTACTCCCTTTAAAATAAAAAAGTAAAAAAAATTAATTTTAAAAAAACATTATTTGTCCAAATATCATTTAAACAGACAGACGTTTTCTAATATATCACGAGTCTAAAAAGTAAGCAGTGTTATATACTGATATATAAATATATTTTTACTATATTCGTTCATTTTTGTCAACATTATCAGTACAATCTACTATTAGGAAATTATTAAAAATGAAAAATTTATTGCTGACCTGGCAAAATAATTTCCATATTCACACTCTACACCACCTCCTGTATGCCAGGCTCTCTACATGGTATGTGCTCAAGGTCACACCAGTCACCCTGAGAAGGTGGGCTGGACTCCTGTTTCAGACAAAGATGCTGACACACTGAGGCCAGTGCTGTCCCCCCATCCAAGTGGCCAGGAAACCAGGGGGCCAAGCAAGAAAGATTCTAGCGAAAGCAATCTGGCTGTACTGCACCCTTCAGCAGTTCTCTTAGCCAGCCTCTCAAAAGAGAAGCTTGGAAAGACCAAGTCCCATCAGAATTTTATACCTCACCCCGTACTAGGGATTGAACTAAAGAAATTTCAATTGAGTTACACTCCGAGACCTTTTTGAGACAGGGTCTTGCTAAATTTCTAGGTTTCCAGGCTAGGCTTGAACTTGGAGATCTTTCTGCCTCAGCTTCCCAAAGAGCTAGGATTGTAGGTGTATGCTGCCAACCTGGCAAAAATACCAACTTTAACAAATCAAGAGAAGAACTCAGATTCACTGTATCCAGGATTTTATTGTGTGTTCATCAAAGCTGCTCTTGGTCAATTGCACAAATATACAAAGTCTAACTAGCAAAATGGAATTTGGTATATTATGCCTGATATTTAGAAGATAAGGGCTGTGCTTCTTACCTCAATGTCAAATATTTCCACCATGTTGTCCAGAAGCTTCACTCTGACACGCATGTGTTTCTCCTGCGTTCTGGGTGAGAGCATCTGCCCAGGCTCGAGGGTGCTCACACCCATGGGGGTCTGGGTGCCCAAGCGTGTCCCTGCTGTCTGCAGGACCCTGTATGTTCCTTCTATCTCTCCCATTCTTCACTGGTTAACAGTGAAGGAAAGGAAACACTAAAATAAAACAAAAACACATCAA
>RJWT010013371.1:0-21784 GCA_004365215.1 Cuniculus paca | reverse complement strand
AAACAGCAACAATAACAAGAACTACATGCACATATTTTACATATTTTTTTCTGAACTACTTATGTAGTGTTCCTAAATACTTCTGTTCTGAAAACAAAGACTACTTCTTATTCAACCACAGAATTAACATTAATATGATCTGTTCTTTAGGTCTTAGATTTCATCACTTTTCTCCCAATAATGTATGTTATATTCATTCTCTTCTTCAAAATTTTACTTCAAGATTGAACTCAGAATCAGTTATTGCCATTAGTTTCTGCATCTCATTTTTTAAATCTAATACTTGTTTTTCAGTCTTTTTATCTTTTATGATATTTACATGTTGAAAAACTGCAAGATGATTATTTTGCAGTGCGTTTGAAGTTTCCACATGATTAGTTTCAAGTTATGAATTTTGGAGGCAGGAATAACACAGTAGTGATGTCATGTCCTCGTCAGTGCATTTTCTCAAGAGGTGAAGTATGCTGGCTTTTTCCCCCACTGGTGGTGTTATCTGCTATTATTTGACTAAATTGATGTGCAGCAGGTGAAAATCCCTATTCATTTTATTTACAATAAAAATATTATCTTTAAAAACACTTTAAATCTATGTAAATATGACACTTCCCCATCAAACTTTTACTTATTAGTTTTAGCATTTCCACTGATGATTCTTACCTGACTCAATTTCTTTCTTATAATATTGACCAAGTGGTGATTTCTTTCTACATTTGCTAATTCACATCCTATTATAAATAAGAACTTTTTCTTCTCCATTTGTCTATTTATGTAGAGTTATGGTGAATATTGAAGCTTATGATGAATAGTTAAATATGAAAAGATTTTATTACAGTAAAAGACACATTGCCATTAGTCTCCATGATAATTTCTCTCCCTGCCTTGAACACAAAAGTTCTTGCCACTGTCTGAAGCAGTTCTGGAAGCCCTCTTTCGTGAATATCTTTAGTTATGTTATCATGGCTATCTTGATGTCCTGAATCAGTTTAAAACATTTACCTTTCATGGTCATTTTGACTTTGGGGAAAAGCCAGAAGTTGTATGATGCCAGAAGAGGAAATAAGAAGAGTATTTGGAGGGAGATTAATAGCAATGTGTCTTTTACTGTGATAAAGTTTTCAAATTGTTACTTTAAACCTTTATCATTATTTTGATCAGACCTCTTCCTTACGTTAAGTATGAATTCATGGAATTTTCTTTTAATTCAGTGAGTTATACTGCAGGTGCACATGGAAATGTGCCATTCAAATTGTTTTTCAAGAAATTTTTCAACTTATATACCATTAATTTGTTTTCCAGAGGGGCTATGCCATTTTATATTAACTCTAAAGAACATGAGACTGTAGCTATTTTCTCAATATACAGTTTTTATACCCTTTGGATGTATTCTTAGTAGTGAGATTGCTGGATAATAAACCAGTTTTATTTCAGTTTTTGACAAGTGTTGATACTGGTTTCCATAATGCCTGCTACAATAATGCACTGCTAATAATTTGATAATGTAAATTGTTTCTTACAACAGTGAACAAGTGTTTCTTTTTCTCCATGTTCTCACCAGTCCTTGATATCTTTTGTCATTTCCATAATAGTCATTTTTACAAGTGTGAGGCAGGATCTCATTGTGATCCTGATTCATGCTCCATTCATAATTAATAATGCTGAGCATTTATTCACACACCTGCTGAATTTTGGGGGGAGGAGTGGTGCTCTTGCCATGTTGTCTAGGTTGAGCTTAAACTTGCCATGTAGAACAGGTTGGTTTTAAATGTGCAATCCTTTTGCCTCCATCTCTTGAGTGCTATGATTATAGGTGTGTGCCACTATGCCCTACTCTGTTGACAATTTTTATGTTTCCTTTTAAGAAATATTTATTTAGATATTTGTCCATTTTTAAATTAGGTCCAAAATGTTCTGAATTTTAACCTCCTATCAGATGTATAGTTTACAAATATTTTCTCCCACTCTAGGTTGTTTCTTCACTTTTCTCAATGATTTATAGAAATAATTTGTCTATTCTAATTTCCAGTAATTTGGTACTTAGGTTTTACCGATATCTTCTTCCTGTTTTCTCTTCCCCACTTGTTAAATGATGTACAGACAAAATAGTTAATTTTAATATATTTACTACTTTCTATTTGCTTTGAATTTCATGTGTCTTGTTTAAAACATTTTCCCAAATTCTTAAATCTCAAATATGTTTCCTTATATTCTAAATTTCACATTTAGATAATGTGATTAATTTAATGAATTTTGAGCATTATATGAAAGGAAGATCAGATTTTATTTAGCCTGTGTATTTTAAGTCATTTCATAACTACTTCCAGAATCCTTTTCCCTTCACCTGCAATTCCACTTATTTCGTATATCCAATTTCTACCTATGTGTATATTTGCAGACTTTCTATTTTAATTAATCTGCTCCTAGACCAATATTCACTGTTTTCTTTAAAATAGGTTTATAAGATTTATTTTAAGGCAAATCCTACTGTTTTATTCTTCTTAAGAAATGTCTTGTTTTTGACTTTTTGTTTCCCCACATTAATTATAGAAATAACCTTCAAAATTTCACGAAAATCCCCATCAGGACCTCTTTGGGTTTTCATTGAATATATAGATTATTTTAATGCAAATTGCTATTAGTATATATTGAAACTACTAATAAATGTGATATTTTTATGTAGTTCATCTTTAATGTCTTTCCAACAATAATAAAGTTTTATAATTTTCTCCATAATTATCATGCTTTTCTTTTTTATATTTACTTTTGATCTTAGCCAAAAGGCTGAGAAGTGATTCCTTTTTATATTTAATACTAAAATTCTTTCATATTTGATGCTGCTACCAACAGACATATATCTTAAAACACATTTATTATCACTACTGCTGTATACAAATGCAAGTTAATTTTTCCATAAATCTTATGTACCTGCTAGATTATCACTAATTCAGACTATTTGCCTATAGATTCTCTTAGGTTTTCTATGTGGGCAACTATAATAATATCTGGAAATAATGACATTTTTTTCCAGAGCATATACTTTGTAGTTATATCTTTTTTTTTTTAACTATGCTGGCAAGGACATCTAGTATATTATAAAATAGAAGTAGTAACAGTGAGAGTCTTTGTCTTGCAATTGCTATTAAAAAGAATGATTCTAATGTTTTGCACTATTATGATTTTGCTGTATAATTTTTAAATATCTTTTATCAAGAATAGAAAGGTTCTCTCAATTTCTTAAAGATTTTTCTTCTTGTTCATGAATTAGTGTTGAATTCTATTGAATGCTTTGCAAGTAACTATTGAGATGATAATTTGGACTTTCTCCTTTAATCTGTTTATGTGATGAGTTCTATTATGCTTTAAAATCTAAAAACCAACTCTGCATTCTCAAGATAGAACTAAGATCAACATGATATATATTGATTTTCAAATTTATTCCTAGAGTCAGTAGTGAATATTTTGTTTAGAAGTTTTAATGAATATTAATAAATATTATTGCCCTATAATGTTCATTTTAATGCTATTTTTATCTGTTTAGCTATCATTGTTAAATTACCCTTGAAATAATTTGATTTCTCCCTCTTTCAATTCTCAGAGAAGACATCCTTAATATGGCCCTCAGTGTGACTACAGTTTGAGAGATCCAATCCTCACCATGGGGGCCTCACTTCCCTTAGAGCAGCTACATTAGAAAACTCCCAATTGTAAATTCTTTCTTGTCCTTTTGAGATATAAATCCTCTATAAGTCAGCAATTTGTTTCCCAAGGACTTAGGAACCAACTCCTTGAAATAAAACAAACCACGCTTATGCTATTTCATTAGTCACCCATTTTTAGCGTTTCTCTGTGATTCATACAAACTCCCCAGCATAGTACATGCATAACACCTTTGCATCCTCCCAAAATAGTGATGTCAATTTAGGGGATGTAAAACATGAAAACTCATTAATACAGCCAAACAACCAGTACTCTATCCATTCTTTTATATTGTTCTTCTGGACCTTTCATAGTCTTCTACTCTTCATTACTGTTTAATCTGGGGGCTCTCCAGGTCCCAAGGCTAGCTGACATACTGCATCTTTGATTCATCCTCACTTGAGGAATCCCTTTCCCCTTTTTGGCATCAGAATCCTGGTTTCTGAGTCTTACAATTTTGTTTTCTTGAAAGCATGTTCATTTTATTTTGTTTTAAGTTTTGAAGATTATTTTTAGAGACTGTGTGTGTGGAGGGGATAAAATGTTGATTCTTCACAAGATAGAAAACCTCTTTATTGTACCTTTTGCTTGGTTGCCAGATTAGATAAGCAAATGATCCCAAGTTGAAAATAATTTTTACTCAAGTTTTGAAAGCCATTGCTTTTTGCTGTTTAAATTGTGACCATGGAGAATTATAAAGGAAATGTAAACCTTAATTATCTTCCTCTACACCCTCTTTTTTCCTTCCCTCCAAAATATTATAGGGTCTTTCCTTTACTAAGAAAATTGTGAAATTTCAAGATGAAATTTTTTAATGAAAATTGTATTGTTGTAGACATGATGCCAAAACCCTTTTAATCTAGAAACTCAAGTTACTCAATGCTAAGATGTTCTGATTTATTCTTTTTATGATCCTTTCCATTTTCTCTTTTCTTTCTCTTTCAGAAAACATAAGTTTTTGGGAGCCTGGAATGGTGGCTCATGCCTGTAATCCCAGCATTCGGGAGGCTGAGGTAGGAAGATTGTTGCAAGTTTGAGATCAGCTACAAAGTGAGGTAAAGGCCAGCCTGAACTGCATAGCAAGACCTTGTCAAAGAAAACAAAAAAAGAAAAAAAAAAAAAGAAAAAGAAAAGAAAACATTATTTTTCAATTGAATGGTGCATCTCCAGGAATAATCCTATAATTTTGTTCTCTCTTTCTCCCTCCCTCTAGTTTTTTCTTTATTTCTCAGTGATTTCTTGAAAATTAATTCTATTTAATTAACTCTCTTTAATAATAAATGATCTATTAATTTGTTTGTAGCATACACTGTACTTTAATTTTCAAGACTTTGTTAATGTAATTTTCCATTTGTTTTTAGCATCCTGGCTCTTATGTATGTAGCGTCTTATCTTTGGAGACATTCATTGTAGTTCTTTTTTTTTAAACTTTTCTCATCTTGCTTCTGTTTTTTTCCCTAATTTGCTTATTTTGCTCTTTCTTTTATGCCAGCAGTTTCTTTATATGTCCTATCATTCTTGCAAATCTTTATGTATCTAAGAACAATACCAAAATCCTAAGATTTTGACTGGAAGCTCTGAGTGCAAGAGTAGAATTTTTGATCACAGAAATTTAATACAGGGTGACTAGGCTGAGCCTCCGGCATTTCACTGAGGAATGCAAAGTGTCAAAACACACAAACCTTATCTTTGAAGTAGTTTTACTTTTTAAGATAATAGCCCTGTAATATTCTGTCTGGATAGGAGACTGCTGATAGACATGATGAAGGAGAACGAGAGGTTGTCTCCTCACTCATCATAAGAGATAGTGTTATTGTGGAAGTCAGTAGAATACAGTGATAAAGTCATTTTAAGTACAAGCTTTGAACTTCTCAGTAAAGCCCCTCACTTGAAACCTACACTTAAAATTACCAAATTGTGTAATGCTTTGTTCCAACCCTGAGTGCCTGGCAGTGGAAATCCCCACTGCAGGCCTCGTGATCTTGCTGTCCTGAAGTAGAAAGACAGCAGGTTCCTTTCTGCTGAGGACTTCTTATCTGGTTCTGAGTCCATGATCTTTTGGCTCAGCACCTAGGGATATGCGTCTGTTTTCTGATGTAGTTCTCTATTGTGCTGATCAGAAATAGGCTTGATACTAACATTAACGTCTGCTTCATAAAAGGCTGAGTGACTACAACCCAGATTCTCTGAGGAGTTTCCCGGAGCTCCTTTTACACGTGGTAAGATGATTGCTACACGGTCTCTCACCTTCTCCCACAGGGGAAACAGTAGAAAGAGATTTTCATTGAAAATACAATTCCTCCTTGGCATTTCAAATTTCTCATGCATCCTGAAGGTAATAAACTTGGTGGAAATTTCATCTTCAGATCTCAGTGATGGGCTGCCATGCTTATGAACTCCTTAGCCCTAGTTTTCCTCTTTCCTTGAGATGGGTTTTTCAGATTGGATTTAAATCCATCATTTCCACCTTTTATTCACGCATTGGTTAACTATACTTATAACTGGAGTCATGGGCTTGTGAAATTAGAATAAATATAGATGAAGAGATAAACATTTACAGATAGCTACTATATGCCAGGTACTATACAAGGTACTGTATACCTATTAAAAGGAAATATTTTCAAATAGACCCAAGTAGATATTAGTCATCCAATTTTCTAATTTTTCTAATTTTACCTGTGAGGAACAGAAGGGTTGAAGTTCAGCGTCTTACAGCTAGTAAGTTGTAATGCAAACACTGAAATATTTTTCCATCACTTTAAATCTCTGTCCTTTACATAGCTTTGCACCTAGGTCAAAGAGTCTCCAATTTCACAGGTAACCTCTTGAGGTCTGATGAATTTACACAATCTGCTCACCACTTCTTTGGGAAAAGCTCTGTCCTTTATGAATGAAATAAATCTTAATTTCCTTGCTTCAACAGATAGAAAAATTATAATTTTTAAAGATTTTCAGAGAACTAAAAGATGCCTGAAAAATTCACACACACCACCACCACCACCATCACCACCAGCACCACCACATTATCCTATAAAATAATCACATTATAATATATTTGAGTGGATCCACTCTTACTTCTAAGAATCAAAAACTAAAGCAGAATGCAGATTTTGGCTATGACCAAAGGGATAATATCTTATTGTCATTATTTTGTTTAAGCATAGGGCTTTGTTCTCTCCTTAGCTTTAAATCATAAAACAACTTGATAAAATAGTCAACCATCAGGTTGGGACTTTAATTTTAGGGAACTAGGGAATACCTACTTACCCACCCACATACAAAACAGCCTCATAAAAGAAATGAGTGCTATTTATAAATATGGTCAAATTAATATATATTAATGCTATTTTTCAATGCTTTGTTTGGGTACAGTGACAATTCATTCTTTGGTAAATAAATACAAGAAAATGTACATATGCATAGTGTTTATCAAAAGACGTAATTCTTCCTTAAACTGGATGAATTATTAGTAAACTTATTCTTCAATCCCTGGAAAGACCAAAGAACACGTTACATTTAATAAACATTCTTTTTTTATTCAAATCTCTGTCCCAGTGCCCTGTATGTTTTTGGCAATGAGAATTTGAATTTATGGAAGCTTAGTAGGTCCAAAAAAGACAATTTTCTGGGTCTGTTATCTATTAAACAATAAATTTCTTCAGAGATGAGTGAATTAAGAATGAGAGACTAAATTGATTATCTATGTTTTGTTTCATTTTCTTTAGTGGAAGCACAAAAATACATAAATGACTGTCTGATTTTCCTTTAATTAGATGGTAAACTCAAATATTATACATGAGGGCCAGGGATTTAGCTCAGTGGCACAAGCACATGCCTGGCAAGCTCAAGGTCATGAGTTTGATCACTGGTACCAAAAAACAAACAAACATACAAACAAAAACCAAATATTACACATGATAATGTATCAAAGAAATGCACAATGAGTTCACTTTGTTTATCTGTGTAGGAAATCATACAGAATCATGCACACAACACAAGTCAAATACACCCAATATTAAAATTTATTGAAAACTCATAGTTTTACAGTCAAAAATAAAGGAAAATATATTTAACAGAGTATTTCATCAAATATTGGTTATAGCTGCAATAATTACATATGTTTAACCAGTCAACTTAGGAAGAACAACGTTCTTTATACTCTCTTAAAATTTTATAATATTTTTAGAATTCTATTATTAGTGTTTCTGCATTTAATAATCTAATATCCATTTTTCAAAGAAAAGGATATATTTTGGTCAAAAGTAAAATTAACTTTAGAAATAAATTGCAATATATACGTCTCACACTCAATTTAATTTCTTTATGAAAATATAACAATTTGAAAGAAATTACTATGACTCTGACCACTGAGATGTGTTACATTTATATCCTGCTGTAAATCTTTAATCAGTCTTTCCCATCTGGCAAAATTTTGTAGGTAGTGAAAGATAAAGACTCTGTTGCTATGGAAAGTACTCTATTATCTAGGTGACAGTGTTCAAGGGATGTCATTGTTAAAGTGATGTAACTCAGGAAACATTTTTAGTTTTAGTTACTGATAGGCAGAAAGCTGATTAATAATACAAAATTAAGAGGGCTAGTGCAATAGTTCTTTTCTTAATCAAGAGGGTGCTCACAAACAGAAACCAGAAGGTGAATACTAAAGTGAATTTCTCCAATTACGTCTGCTTTTAGTTGGGTCATACTCTCATCAGCATTCACAAAGCTGAAAGAAGAGAAAGAAAGGTTGTAATTGTAGAGATGAATAAAAAGGTAGAAGGGTGTGCTATTGGAAGAATAGTATAAATGGAACCCTATTTAACATTTTTTCCCCTTAACTGTCTCTTTCACTGAATTGCAGGCTTCCTAGTTACCACAAAATAATGCTAGGCACTTTCATTTCTGTACCATGATCTACTTCTCAAAGAGAGCAGAATACAAAGAGATATGAAGAGGGACACAGAGGCAGAGAGAGAAACAGGAAATTATGTGGAGAAAACAGTAACAATCAAAAACCGGGTTGCAGGTCATGACTGAGAGTGTGATGAAAGAGGAAGCAGAGAGAAATGAGATAGCAAAAGGAGTGAATGAGAGTTTTGAAAGTTTTTTAGCGTTTATAGGACTTGTCAGGTGGTGATTGCCCTGTGGGCAATACTATTTCTGACTCATCTAAAAGACTTTCAGATGTTGTCAGAGACATGTAGCACCCTGACCTCCCAGCTTACCAGCCAGGAAAGACGGTAAAAATTGTTTTCATGGAACAGAATGTGATTCTGATCTGCTGCTTTGGCCACTCATGCTCTAGCATACAAGCTGCATTACTGCTCACCAAAGAGCCTTGCCAAAGCGGCGATGTCTTTCTGCAGAGGCCCTTTTTCTGTTCTCCTGTCCTG
The DNA here is from genome assembly GCA_004365215.1 of Cuniculus paca. NCBI lineage: Eukaryota > Metazoa > Chordata > Mammalia > Rodentia > Cuniculidae > Cuniculus > Cuniculus paca. The sequence continues at coordinate 12,698 of RJWT010013371.1, read as the reverse complement.
GTGTCCTGTCTTACATATCAGCATCCCCGTTCTCTTGTACAATAAGGACTGAACGGTGAAGCTTGAACAGCATGGAGAGACCCTGGTGGCAGAGTTTACAGGCAAGGCAAAAGGCACAGAGGGGTTTTCTTGTCTTGTGGCATGGTAATTCTAGTTAATGATGGGCCATCAGATGTTTGAAACTTGCTAGATGAGTAGATCTTGATAGGCACACACACACACACACAGAAAAGATAATTATGTGAGGTGATATTGACTGACCTGATTGTGATAAACAGTTTACAATCTGTGTCTATTCCCCAAATGTACAATCTTTTTATTTTCCAATTATATCTCAACAAAGGATATCTTTTGGTCAAAAGTAAAATGGGAAAACTGACATTTCGCAGTCTAATAGAATTCATGGCCTGACTCCCTCGTAACACCCTCTAGCCTCTCACGCTGACACTACAGTGGAAGCAATTCATTAGGGCCACAGGCAGTCTGCTCCATTTTGGCTGACTTGGCACAATCTTAGCAAAATGTGATTATACAAACCCATGTGTTCATACTATTAGTCTCCTATGGTATTCGAATTTCATAACAGGAACAAGGAAAGAGCAAAGCATTCCCCCAAAGCTCAAGTGACAGAACTCCAGGCACCATGTTATCCCTGGGCTGGGGGTAGGAGAAGGAGCTTATGGAAGAGGAAACTCCCCTGGAGAGCCCACGAATCACACTACTATGAGTCGCTGCTCTCTTTACTTATGTCTAGGGCTTGTTTGGGCTGAAGTGGCGGGAGAGATGTGCTAACATGCTGGGTGCGCACTCATTTTCTGGCAATAGTAGAAATCAGCCCAAACCAGAATTGATGAGCCACAAGTGTAACCAGTAGATCAGCAGCTGCAGGGGCATCGCCTCACTTTGTGAAAACCGATAATGGACCCATTTATTGCGGTCTTTCAGGCACACCCAGAACTACTGTGGAACCTACTCCCTGATTAGTAATTAGCTGTTATTCAATTAACAGTTTCATGTGTCTTGCTCTTGGTATACAGTGCACAACTTGACCTTGCACTTAGGAGACAGTTTTTACAAGAAAATGTGGTGTGTGAGCAATATTACTTTACAACGCCTGTTGGTTTCAGATCTTAACAAGTTTCTTTCTTTTCTCAAGGGATGGAGGAGAATAGACCAAAAGCTGGAATCTGAATGTCTGAAATCCAAAATAACGTGTCAGATTGAACCACCAGCATCATAAATCAAACTCATTAGCACCATCTGATAAAGCTTATCTGCTTCACCCCACCAGGGAGGCACTTGCTAGCAGGGCCTTGGAGGATAGAATTTTCTGTAGATACCATCATTACAACTCAGTGAAACAGCCATCCACAGAACAGCTTGCAGCGGTTGCTTCTGTATCATAATTACAGAAATGATTACAGTAGCAAATATTAAAAACAGTGCAGTTATGCATAATTTCTACAACATGCAATCTAATTTACCAGCAGTAGAAACAGTAATAAAAGCATTGCTCAGTGATGGGACAAAGCAATTTTCAGTCAAGATACCTAAAAATAACATAAGTTTCCTTACAGCTGAATTCATTGTTAACATGGTTTGCTTAGCCTCCTGCTTCAGGGAGCTTAATCAAGACCGTGTTAGCTAACACATGACTGCAATAGACTTTTCAGGCAAAATAATATGACTACTGGATTTCCCAAAAAGCTACAGCTTTGGTAAATGCCACTGACAGAATATAATACAGTCTCTGAAGGAAGGCATCATTTGTTTCAACCAAAGAGTAACATTATCTACTTAAAGTCTAATTCCTTTGAAACTCCATTCCCTACCTTACTGCTTTATGTTCCTCTTCCTTTACCTATCTCTGTTTGTTGTTCTACTAATTAGTATCTGTTCTGACAGTCCTCTCCTATAGTACAAACTCTTAAATGGGAAAGACTTTAACATATCCTTAATCTCTCCCCCCCAGAGAGTCCAGCACCATACAAAGCACAACATAGTGTTATAACACATTTGTCACAGTACATTGATGAACCTGAGAAATCAAGTTATACATTAGAAATTAAACATTACTCGGAGATGTGAAAAGAAAGAAAATATAATATTCAGTATCTGAGCCCAGATAAGACTAAGCCTATTCATTTATAGCAGTGGTTCTCCGCTCCGGCAGCTTTAAGTCATTTGAATGGTGTTAAGAAGTACCTAGTTGCATGATGCCACCCCAGACATTTAGGTTTCTCCCAATACCAATGGTGTGTGGGTGGTTTTAATTTGCAGAAACAGTATTTTAGTTTCATTGTTTTACCTGGGAGCAATGCCAACTGTCCCACTCTGTGTAGCAATCAGGGGATATTTGTCATCATCTATGGGACATCATGCTTTTCTCCTGCATGAGTGACACTAGGATGACTGGACCTGCTGGGGGAAAAGTAAGTAGTACTTTCAGTGCTTATATGAGGCACGTGTGTGGCAGAGAATGACATATTTGAGTCATAAAACTCAGGGGTTTGCTGTGTTGGTGATGTGCTTGTGTGTCCAGTGGGCAAGGGTAGGGTTCAACAAACATTTTCTGTGTATCTCTAGATAGTAAATATTTTAAAAATCTCTATGCCTAACTCTTGTCAGCAACACTCACCTAAATGTCTGGAGTGACATCGTGAAACCAGGTACCTCTAGGCATAGAGATTTTTAAAGCTCTCAGAGGAGCCAGAGTTAAGCATCATGTTCTTAAAGGGTGTCTGTGTGCTCATGAAGTGAAAGCTTTTCAGCAGGGGAAATAAATAATTGACTAGGGTTGAAGAAACAATTTTTTTGCTGTGTGTTTTGGGGCCTGAGCATCATTCTCTGGGTCTCACTGTTTTTACACTGAGAAGTGAAAAGTTTGGTTACATGAATAGTAACTCCAGAACTGCTTTTCATTACAGAATTACATGACTATATAACAACACAGTCACTAAACACATCAGAACAGTACCCAACTGCAGATTGCCTGAACCTCAGTTCCCAATCGTGGGGTACTAGGAATTCATACTTTCAAAATCTCCTCAAGCCACAAAACAGCCTTTTGGACAAGAATGACAAGAGAGGATGATCTTTGTTGTGTGCTCTAAGAATAAAAGATGAGCAATGGTAAATTATTTTCAAAGAGCACTGTAGTCCAGGTATTGATTGCTAAAAAACAATCTCCAACAGAAGATCTCTTTGGAGAGATATGTTCATTCTAAGACTGGGGAAGGAATTGTATAGGTTTAGCTTGGAGCATCTTGTAGGACCAAAACTAAGGGAAGCGTTTTTTAAAAAATGCACGGGCAGGCCAAAGGGAAGAGGAGGCAATCTGAGGGAGCTCTTCATGGCCATAATGTAGTTCAATTTGAGCAACATCATATGTATTATTGGGTTACTGCCCAAAGCAGAAAATAAATATCTGCTATAGATTGTATATTCGTACCCGCTTCCTCTGGATTCGTATGTTGAAATCTAATCTCCAGTGTCAATTGTATTAAAAGCGAGGCCTTAGAGAAGTAACGAGGTTATGAGGGTGGATCTTCCTGAATGAGACTGGTGGCCCCAGAGTATGACCTTTTTCTCTTCCTGAATGTGAAGATACAGCAAAAAGATGGCCAGATCACCATCTATGAACCAGGAAGTAGGGCGTATCATGTATCATGTTAGTAGATTCCTAGCCTCTAAAGCCATGGGAAATAAATGTTATTGCTTATAAATAATCCAGTTTATTGTACTTTATTTCTGTAACTTGAGTGGAATAACATTCACGAATTCACACTAATAAACAGTTGAATAGCTTAAGATGTAGAGAAGGAACAAATCTCCCTTGACAGAAAAATTCCATGTGATTTGTACAGGCACTAGGTGGAGCATAATTTCCCCCACAGGACTGTTTTTAGTGACTGATTCCAAAAAAAAACAGGAAAAAAAATTCCGTTCAGTGAGGAATTGTGGCAGACATGATTTTAACTATGTAATTGCAATTAACATCACAATGATAAGTCATATTGCTACTGCACATCCTCTGATAAGTACACATCCTTTGATAAGTATTCCATCCGTGTGGCCTTCTGCCCAAACCCATAAGGCTAGTCTGATCATGACAGAAGTATCGGATAAACCCACAGGGAGGAACATTCTAGAAAATACATGACCGTACCTCAAAAAACAGTGAAGACTGAGAAACTTACAGAGTAGATATAATGATTACATGAAATGTGACATTCTGATTGTATTTAGGAACAGGAAAAGGACATTTGTAGAGAAATGAGTGAAAACTAAAGAAAAACCTGTGATTTAACAGTAATGCATCAAGCTGGGGATCTAGCTCAGCGGTCTAAGTGCCTGCCCGGCAAGCACGAGGTCGTGAGTTCAATCCCCGGTGCCGCAAAAAAAAAAAAAAACAGTAATGCATCAGTGTTAATTTCTTAACTTCCAAATGTACCATGGTTAATATAAGAAACTGCGTGATGAATATAGGGAACTCATTGCACACGTTTTGTAAATGTCTTGTAAATATAAAAATTTCAAAAGTCTAAAGTTTACTGAGAATTGTACACACAGAAAAATAGAGCAATGGAGGCATAAGAAGAAAATAAATATCTAGAGATTTCTTACCTTGGGATTAAGATATTTAAAATATTTGAGACAAAATCTTTGCTACTGATCTCTTATTTGACCTACAATTAAATATATACCCTATATATTTAATGTATTCATACATTCACATTAAATAAATGTGTATGCTCAATGTTTCTAATAACTTACACTTCTGATGAAAGCAGTCTGGGTTTAAATGATTGAATTAGCAATTATACACCATACACCATATAGCAACAAGGCAGCCTCTGCACTGTTCTCTAAACCATTTAACAGGGAGGCAAACTTTCTCATTTAAAAAATAAATCCATGTCAGGTGCATCTAATTAAGGGCCCCAGAGGAATGTCATTCTGAGTGAACCCACCGTATGGCTGCAATGTGTTGTAAATGCTTTGTAATTGATTTACATAATGCATTTTTCTCAGGGCCTAAATCTTACCGGTAATGGAACTATATCCATTTTTACTAGTGAATGTTTAACATCCTGTCATTATTTTATTTTTCAGAGGTAAAATTCCTCCAAATAAAACAGAAATCTCTTATGATATTAAAATAAATTCAAAACAGACCTTCTAATTAGTTTTTTGTTATTGTTGTTTTTTGTTTTTTTGTTCTTTCTGGTACTTTGTAAAGCAGTCTTTTCACCCTGTTCTTTGAACCTAGTCTCAAGCTTTTACCTACGCTCTATCTTGGCTCTGTTCGACCCCTTCTCTCTCCATCCAACACCTCCATTTTACTTCATTCAGACTGCTCAGTCTAAGACCAACATGTGACTGTGTCACTTCCCTTGACACAACTCTCTCATGGTTATCTACTGTTCATATGTTAAGTCCAAGCTTCTCAGGGTGGCACACCAAGTTCCCCACATGGCCCCAGCTAGCAAACCACAAAGGCAATACTGGCCACTGCCAACATAATAAGTTATGCTCTAGAATTGCTAAGTACTTACTTTCCATGCACACTGCACAGTGATACATGCCTTGTCCTTTGTAGTTATTTTTGCTTTTTCCCTTTTTTGACTGGATGATCCTTTAATATTCATTTGAGGTACTTTCTCTTCCATGATGTTCTTCTTACTGATATTCCTTCAACCATCCTCCTTCTGCTGCAAACAAGTAAAGCCCCATTCTGCCTCAGGTCACCCTTAGCTATAGCACTACTTCAACATGCATCACAGCATCACACTGCCTTTCACTCTTCAGTCTATTTTCCAGATTCTATGCTACAAGTTGAACATACAAAACCAAGTAAGTCACTCCTTGACCTCTAGGATCTTATAGTCTGAAAATATGTTATATAGAGAAAGCCAGAAAATATAAGAGGATGAGTAGTTTTGAGGAAAATGAGTTAGCATTTAAACATGTTTGGGTTAACCTGCTATGGGCTGTCAAGTAGAATACACGGTAGACACTCTCTAGCTTGGCCAAGTAGTCCAATGAAAATTATGAAAAATAAGGATAGAGGCTATCCTTATGATAAGATCCCAGAAAAAGAAAGAAGCAAAAAAAAAAAAAACAAAGTTGCTAATGATGGGGTACCATTGACCAATACTCAATGAAAGAAGAAGAGAAAGAGGACAACTAAATAATATTTAGGTGAAGGCATAGACAGACTAGAGATCAGGAAAATGGTATCAAACACAAATAACAGAAGAGCAATTTTGAAAAGAGAAGATCCATGTGACCAGCAGTGTCAGTGGTCACAGAGAGGTGAAACAAGTTGAGGTGAAAACTATTCTCTAGGGACATGATATATTTCACTACCTTCTTCCTTGGTATAAAAAGCTCATAGGTATATTAATTAAATTTTGAGAGTGGCATTAGTTTGGTATGTATAAAGATCTTTGTGACTGAAGCAATCAATTTTATTATTTTTTCTCATTTCACCATAATCTAGAACATCTAGTCATCCCAAATACTTACACCCAAGTGTCAGTGTGTGAGAAATCCATGATTCTTTACAGATCTTTATATCGGATTTTCACCAGGTGCTTGTACAGTCTCTTAGGGTTTAGGTCCCGCTCCTGGTGGAAAGAAATGCTTTTGCCAACACCTTTTACATTGCATACCCTTCAGATAAGTGTTTCATCTTTGTTTTGTTTTCCCCCTACTTTATGTGTTATACATAACACTCTCTCTCTATATATATATAAAATATATCTAGATTAAATGATATATAAATATATTGCACATAAAATATAGAAAAATATGTACATATATATTTATATATTTCAGACAAATATATAAATAACATATAGTAATAGTTAAACAATAAATATATAATTTGTATAAAATGTATAATTAATGTTATGTAATTATATAAAAATATATAATAAACCTCTCTTAGAGCACTTACTGAATTTACTTTCATTACAAGATGATGTGGTCCTTGAGGTACAGACTTTGATTATAGTCAAGTATGTATCCCAAACATTTAGCACATATCTGACATAAAGTGATGATTAGTAAATGTGTAGGAATTATTCAGACCAAGGAACCATAACTCTTATGGTGACCCTTGATGAGCTGAGACAGAGAATGCCTTTCCAAGTTTGGCTCAGACTGAATGAAACTGAATAAAAGTCTATAGATATGTCAGTGTATACAGAGTGGTAAGACCTCATGAAGTTCAGGACTCTGTAAGTGGTTTCCAAAGATGCTTCTTTGGAATCTTATTTAATTAAAGTCTTATTTAATTAAATGGGGAGGCAGGATCACTGACAATGATATCCTGGAGGGCAGCCAGAATATCCACTTTGAAGCAATGCGTCTGGAAATGTAATTCTTCCAGGTTAGTTACACAGGGAGATGGAAGGTAACAGACTATCTAAACAATTGCCAGCTGATAGGCTCAAAGGCCACAGGGAGGAGGCTCTATTAAATGCCTGCTGCAGCACAATTACAAACAGGATTGAATCACGGTGCTCACAGAGAGTTAATGGAGGGAAGACGACTTACCTAGGGAGAGTCTGAAAAACATGAACACAATGCCCAAATCTCAAAGTGAGATTTGCCAGGCTAAGCAAAGCCAGCCTTGTCATGAAATCAGTATTTTGAGATTATTCATTTCCTGGTAAATTCTATGGGTCCTTAGTTTGGAATTCCTTGTGCTGTTATTTTCAGTTTTCAGTCACCTTCAATATAAACTTTCTGCAGGAGAATCATATGTTAGGCTTTCAAATATATATTATGATATATATTGTTTCATTGCATAAAGTAGCATTTGAAAACTATAGTTTGCATATGGAGAACATTGGATTGTTAGGATAATTTGGATAGTGTTTAAGATAGTACTTTCTGAAAATCTAGTAGATGTACACCTCTTTGTATCCTAGCATTATGCATCTTTGTGCCTGAATCAATCTGCTTATAAAGGTTTATTAATGCAGATATATTGATTTCTTTTATAACTTATTATATAAAAGGATAATAAAATTTATCTATGGTATAATTTTCAAAAAAATTGAATATTGAATGACTATCCACTGTGAAGTGTAAAATGTAAAATAGATGAAAAATAAAAAATTTATTAACTTCTAATTCCTGATTCTTTCAATTAGAATTTTATTTGCCAATAAATTCTAATAATCCAGCCTCCTCTGTTCTCATACATGGAGTCTGATATATCTCAGGTATAGTTTAGCTTTGACTGGAAATCTAGTTATAAAGTACCCTGTTTTCAGGTATTTGTAACTGCCTGCGGTATGCCTAACTTCCACTTATCAGAGACTCTTTGGTCAGTCAAAAAGTATCATTTAATCTTACTTTTATAGAGAATTTGTAATGATGATAAAGGAAGTTCCTGTAAAAAAATCCTTAAAACATGAACGACCATTATTCCATTGCAGAAGTAAACAGTCAAATCATTTAATATAGTTTGTCTTGGTTACTTTTCTCATTGCCCAGACAAACATTCAACACCCAAAGTTAAAAGGAGAAAGGTTTATTTAGGTCACAGATTGTAGAGGTTTCTATTCATAATAAGCTGACTCCAAGGCAAGGTAGCATGTGGTAGAGGGGTGACAGTTTATGACTGTGGAGGACAGCAAAAGCCACAAAAGAGAGGAAGACGAGCCTCTTTCTGTCCCTTATATTGTATCCGGTCTACTTGAATTCTTTAAGACAGTGCCAATCCAATCAGTGGACTGATCCAGCAATCTCTCACCCTTAATCCCAGCGTTGTGCCATGAATCAATCACATACTCTATATTCAGTCTCTGAAAAAGTTCTATGACCACATGAAGCTTTGGGGGCACATCTATACACATTTATAGGTTGATTGTCTATCATATGCAAAAGACTGTGTAAGTACAGGAAAATGATAAGACTATCAAGAGAACACATGGCTTTAAGAGTTAAGAAAATAGAAACGGCCGGAGGGATACGTAATTATGGTGTAAGATACAATGGGATATGTGTGATAAGAACTGTAACATTATAAAAACAAATGAAATACATATAATCAGGTCACAGTAATTATTTGAAGCAATGTAATTCAGAATTAGGTGACCATTATTGGTAGAGCAACTATTTCCCAAGCAATGCAGAATGTTCTGCAGTGACATACGGGCAAAGTGTGAGACTAGGTTTCATCCTTCAAATAGGAATATATTATGAATCTCCTTTTAATAAATAAAATCCTTATAAAGTAGTTTTGATGCTCTAGAAATTTTTTTAAAAACGTAAACAGATGCTGTTTAGAAAATGAATCTATTGAATATTACCTACTCCAGATATGACCCTTATTTCCAGATTATTAACTGAAATTTGTTCCATATAGAGGTAGTTTAAGGATAAAAATAAAGAATAAAATCATTTAACACAGAATGTAGCAAGTATGCGAAAGTTGGTAACTTATGATTTGATATTAATTGAAAATATTAAAAAGAGGCCTAGCATAATTCACTAGAACAAGATAAGTAAACGCAAGTGGCAACAGAATGAGCACCAGTTGAAGGGTCATTGCTTTGCATTATTTGCTATGCTTGTGTATCTCAAACCACACTCCTTGAACATACCAGATAGTGCTAATTCACTTGCCCTATGATGCTACATATTCACAGAAGTTCATCACTCAAAATCAAATGATATATTTTCTTTTATTATTTTCAAAGAACAATGGCAATTCTATATCTACCTGAGAACTACTCAACTATACATTAAGAACATTTCACACCAGAGGAATGATAATTATCATTTCTAATCTTTTGACTGGCCTTCTTGCAGTTAAAATGACAGGCAGAACTCACATTCTGGTTGCCAGGTATACGAGTTTACATACCTGTGTACTCAGGCTGTGGTCCATGATAGCCCAAGACCATGAAGCAATCTGGAACACATCTTCAATAATTCAAGTTTTACTATGTGAAATGAAACACCCAGAAGCTTTGAAATACCTTCAAATAAGATAGATTTTCAAAGTGTGAAGCCCTGGTCTCCCATCTTGGAGGACTTGCTAAAAATACTGATCTGTAGATTCCATCTCCTGTCTACTAAATTGGGCACTTTAAAAGTGGAGACCAAGAAACTGAAGCTGATTTACCTTATATGTATAAGTTTGAGAGTCACTTATTTAAGTTAAAGGATGTATCATGGAAAAACTTAAAAACACACAAAAATAACTGGACAATTAATGTGATAATTAAGCAAATAAATGTCTATATGCTGATAGTAAATAGTTAACATATCTTGAATATTTAATATATTGCAAAATTTTTTACTGTTGAAATGACCTAAGTACATTGTAGATAAACCAAATGTAGAAGGAATTCACAGGAGACTCATGCTTACACAATCACTGTCAGACCAACGGCACATAACAGTTTCTCCACATGAATGCAGTTAATTACTATCCGAAAGCCTCAGAGCAAATGAGTAGAAAATCTACCAGTAACCCAATACCACACACAAGCTCCCCCTGAGACAGCCAGAGTTTGCCTGTCTGACCCCCTTTTCTTTCTTTCCTTTTCTCTTATCCTCTCCCTCCTTCCTCCTCTCTCTCTCTCTCTGTCTCTCTGTCTCTCTGTCTGTCTCTCTCTCTGCCTCTCTCATCTCTCTCCTTTCTCTCCTTCATTTTGCATCCATCCTGGAGTTATCCATTCCTAGAGGAGACACATAACTCTTGCTTGCTGGAATTTTGTAGTTGATTCATAAAAAGTATGTAGAGCACTGCATTGCAAAACTTAAAATGTTATCAACCATTTTTGAAAACTAAGAATTTTGAACAATCCAGGAATAAATTTCCCTCATCATATTCTGAGAAACAATAAATGGGAACTACTGAACAACTCATCATCTTATCAGACTTCAGCCAAACAACACTTGGTACATGTTTTCCAGACAACGGGAAATTAATGAGAGTCTGTGTACACTGACTTCTTCTCAAACTTGAAATCTAAAAATGAGATGTAGCACAGTGGTAAAGCACTTGTTTAGCATGTTCAAGGCTTTGTGTTCAACCTCATTACTGCTAAACATACAAAAAAAATGAAAATGGTGACTAACGGTGAATTATAAAAATAAAAGAGAACGGATCCACTCTGAAGTCTGAAATCAAATAGTCATAAATATATACTTTTGTTCTTCAATAATGAATAGACACAAAAAGAAAATCAGCAATAACAAAGTATGTGGAAGATTTTATAATAAAAGAAAAGAAGTTCTACAGGGTAAGCATGATGGAAGAAAAGTCCAACCAACTACTACAAACAAATGACAATTGTAGATTGCATAAGATTTCTTAATGCACTTATGCAAAACAGTACAGCCTAAGAAGTGAGACATAAAATTTAGATTGAAATGGAGTAAAAGACAAAAAAAAAATCACAGGAAATCAAAAGTTTAAAAGCCACATTAAAGCTCCATATTAGTTCTAATAAGAGGAAATTTCCTTGCTAGGAAAAATATCCTTCAGTGAATCTTTAAGAAAGTAGGGGAACCCCTTTAGAATTGAACCTGTCATGTATAAATGTACTCATGTCAGAATTTGACAAGTAAATTATCTGGACCATAATAAGGAAATAAACCAGTTCATATTCAGTGTGAATTCTTTCTCTCTGCAGAGTAATACTGACACATCTGAGATTAGGGGTCAGTGAACTAAGGCCCAATCTGGCTTGTCTACCGTTTTTGTAAAAAAAAGTTTTATTAGAGCACAGAATCATCAAACATTGCACCTTGCATGTTACACTGGCAAAGTTGAGTGTTAAGCCAGTGTTGTGACACAGACCATATGAAGTACAGAGCCTAAAATATTTACGATCTAGAGATACACAGAAAATGTTTGCTGAACCCTACTCTAGCCCACCGGACACACAAGCACATCACCAACATGGCAGACCCTTGAGTTTTATGACTCAAATATGGCATTCTCTACCACACACATGCCTCATATAAGCACTGAAAGTACTACTTACTCTTCCCCCAGCAGGTCCAGTCATCCTAGTATCACTCATGCAGCAGAAAAGCATGATGTCCCATAAATGGTGACAAAGATCCCTTTGAAACTGATTGCTGCACAGAGTGGGACAGTTGGCATTGCTCCCAGGTAAAACAGTAGAACTAAAATACTGTTTCTGCAAACTAAAACCACCCACACACCATTGGTATTGGGAGAAACCATGTGCACTTGCAGAGGAAAAGAAGCTGTTATGGTTGATACATTGTGTCAACTTGTACAGTTTAGAAGTTTAACTGAGAGACTGGGCAGAGAGCCAGGGTTTTTACTTTGTAAATATCCTCATCCTGTGCAAAGGAGGGCAAGGACATTTTGTGAGTGTTACACCCACCCTGAAGGTGGGGGGGGTGCTGAGTACAATTTGAGGGTAGAGGAGAGGCTTGTGTTTTGCACTTTTGCTCTGACTGCTGCCTTGAAGTGCTGTCCCTGTGCCATGCCACCCTGCCTTGGACCCAGCTGATTATGGACTGAAATCTCCAGAAACTGTGAGCTAAATAAACCTTTCCTTGCTTTACTTTGGTGTCAGGTGTTTGTCTCAGCAACGGAAAAAAGTAACCAAAACAGAATTTGGTACCAGAAGAGTGGGGTCATTGCTGTGACTGTACCTGACCATGTGTTTCAAGAGCCTTAGGAA
>RJWT010013370.1:0-21798 GCA_004365215.1 Cuniculus paca | reverse complement strand
TCCTTTCCTATTCTTATTCCTTTTATTTCTCTCTCTTGTCTAATTGCTCTGGCTAATGTTTCCAGCAGTATATTGAATAGGAGTGGTGATAATGGACATCCTTGTCTTGTTCCCGATTTTAGAGTGAAAGCTTTCAGTTTTTGACCATTTAATGTGATACTGGCTGTTGGTTTATCATAGATGGCTTTTATCAGATTGAGGTAAAGGCCATCTATTCCAATTTTCTGTAGGGTTCTTATCGTGAAGGTGTGTTGGACTTTATCAAAAGCTTTTTCTGCATCTATTGTAATGACCATGTGGTTCTTATCTTTGGCTCTATTGATATGGTGTATTACATTCATTGATTTGCATATGTTGAGCCATCCTTGCATTCCTGGGATGAATCCCACTTGGTCATGGTGTATAATCTTCTTGATGACTTGCTGCATTCTGTTTGCCAGTATTTTATTGAGGATTTTTGCATCGATGTTCATTAGGGAGATTGGCCTATAGTTCTCTTTTTTGGTTGGGTCTTTCTCTGGTTTTGGTATTAGGGTAATACTTGCTTCCAGGAATGATTTAGGGAGACTTCCTTCCCTTTCAGTTTAATTGAAGAGTTTCAGGAGTGTTGGCATTAAGTCTTCCTTGAATTTCTTGTAGAACTCAGCTGTGAATATCAGGACCTGGACTTTTCTTGGTTTGTAAGGTTCTAATTACATTTTTTATTTCATTAACTGAAATTGGATTATTCAGTAGTTTTACATCTTCTTGGTCCAGTATTGGTAATTGATATGTTTCTAGAAATCTGTCCATTTGTTCGGTGTTATCGAACCTATGAGAGTAAAGATTTTCAAAATAGGTATTGATGATCTTCTGTATTTCCACAGGGTCTGTAGTGATTTCACCCTTTTCATTCTTTATTGCATGGATTTGAGTTTTCTCTTTCCTTTTTTTAATAAGGTTGGCTAGGGGCTTATCAATTTGTTTATTCTTTCAAAGAACCAGCTCTTTGATTTGTTGATTCTTTGTATTGTTTTCTTAGTCTCAATTGCATTAATTTCTGCTCTGATCTTTACAATTTCCTCCCTTCTTTTGGCTTTGGGTTGGGCTTGTTCTTCTTTTTCTAGATGTTTCAGGTGTAACATCAGATTGTTTATTTGCGTTCATTCCATTTTCTGGATGTGGGAATTCACCGCAATAAATTTCCATCTGAGGACTGCTTTCATTGCATACCATAGATTCTGGGAAGTTGTATTTGTATTTTCATTTGCTTGTAGATATTGTTTAATTTTTTCTTTAATTTCCTCTGTGACCCACTGATTGTTCAGGAGTGTGCTGTTTAATTTCCATGTGTTTATGGAGTTTTTGCAGTTTCTTTTGTCATTAATTTCCAGTTTGATGGCACTGTGATCAGATAGTATGCATGGGATAATTTCAGTTCCTTTACATTTATTTAAGCGTGTTCTATGGGCTAATATATGGTCTATTCTAGAGAATGTACCATGTGAAGCTGAGAAGAATGTATACTCTGATGTTGTTGGGTGGTAACCTCTGTAGATGTCTACCAGGTCCATTTGTTCACAGGTTTGATTGAGTTCTGTTATTTCTTTGCTGATTTTCTGTCTAGTTGATCTGTCTCTTTGTATCAAGGGTGTGTTAAGGTCTCCTGTTATAATTGTGTTATTGCTTATTTGATTTTTCATTTCTATTAATATTTGTTTTATATAGTTGGGTGCTCCCATATTTGGTGCATATATATTTAAGATTGTTATTTCTTCCTCTTGGAGTTTTCCCTTAACCAGTATGTAGTGACCTTCTGTATCTCTTTTGACCATTATTTGTTTGAAGTTCACATCATCTGCAAACAGAATAGCTACCCCTGCTTTTTTCTGGGTTCCTGTTGCATGGAGTATTGTTTTTCATCCTTCGACTTTCAGTCTGAATTTCCTTTTGGGTTAGATGGGTTTCTTGTAGACAGCATATGGTTGGATGTTGTTTCTTGATCTATTCTGCCAGTCTATTCCTTTTGATTGGTGAATTGAGGCCATTTACATTAATGGTTATAACTGATATATATTGGCTTGTTTTAGTCATGTTATCGTTCTGCAGTGGTTTCTTTACCTTTTTCCCTCTACTTAAATGTTTGCCCTGCTTGGTGTTCTTCTTCTGTTGGTGTTTATGATGTCGTAGCTATTTTCATGTCTATCTAGAGTATCTTTCAGTATTCTTTGCAGGGTTGGTTTGGTGGTCCCAAAAAGAATTTTTATTCATACAAGTTTCTAGTTCATAATAATTAAATTCATCATGAGGAATTGGTGCATGTACACAATACATCTCAATTATTTTTGCTTGGCTTTCTACCCCTTCAGTGTAATATGTAGTTCATGTCCTCTACAGATCACAATCTTGTAGAAAGTTAGAACATACATCTTAATAGATAGAAAGCAGAACACATCAATTACTGTACTACATATTTTCAAAGGCACTAGTCATTTGAGATTGAAATTACTGAGAGGGGATTTTATATGCTAATGGGGTTAAGATATTTTTAAACAAGTTGGTTGGCACCATAAGTTCAAATAAGTGCTCTAGGAGTTTAAAGTTGAAGAAAGTCACTTTTGACTGAAGTGTTCAGGGAAAAACCTCATGATGTATGCCTTTAAAAACATAAAGAAAGTTGATTAGAATATATGAAAAAATGTGAACATTTTAGTTTGTTTTCTGTTGCTACAATAAATTACCTAAGGGTTGGGTAACTTATAAAGAAAATAAATTTATTTAATTCATACTTCTGGAAGTCAATGAACATGGTACTGGAATCTTTTCACGTTCTGGTGAGGGCCACATGTTGTTCCATGCATTGGAAAGGGGGGAAGGAAAGTAGATATGTTGAAAGAATAACATGGTACAAGAGAAAGCAAGAACTTGCTTCATCAGCAATCTAGTCTTGAAGTAACTAGCCCATTCTCATGAGAACTACATTAATACCTTTAAGTTCTTAGTACTTAGTGTACCTATTGGATTGTCTGCCGAAGTGGTAAATGGGCAGTTAATACATTGGAATGAATGTGAAAGGAGCAACTTTTGTACTTTGTGCTGGATTCCCATGTGATAGGAATTTTTTGTTCAAATAATACATACCAAAAGTTAGTATCACAAATAAATCTCTACAAATTGGGAGTAGAACTGTCTTTCAAAAGAAATTTCATAAATTTCTTTACTTACCTGGTTATCCATCTGGTCTGGCCAACTTTCTTGATGGTTTATTTTCCTTCAGTTGGTCACTAAGATATTGATTAAGTGAACATCTTTCCTTAAAATGGATTCCTTTTATTTTCAATGGGGAAAGTGGGGAAAAGTGATAACTTCTGAAAATAATTGGATTATGACTATTTTGGGTGCTAAGGAAACTTTCATAGGAGGTTTTGTTTTTCTATTTAATTTTAATTGATTCTATAGTGCTGCATTTACTCTTTTCTGCTTTTTATCTTGTTATATGGTTTGCTAGGCTTCTGTAAATTTACAATGTGCAATGACTGTTTTAATTTGATATAAATAAATTCTTTTTTCATAGCACTTGATACTTAATCCAGCACAGAGTGAAGAAACCGAGCATTTTCTTTCCTTAACAGAAAGGGACCAGAGAGGAAGCTACTGTCCCCACTCAGGCCAGCGAAGGTCAGAAACACAGAGAAACCATCAGAAACTGTACAGTTTGCTTCAGGAGGCTCCAGACCACCCATTGGGGGCCTGTGTCCTAGCCATGCTTGCCAAAGTTTCTATGCTCTCTGGCAAATAGGCGAGTGGGCGGGTGTCATACACAGGGGTGAAGACATAGAACTCTAGGTACACCAAGGAGCTTTGTCTGACCAGTTTGATTCTTGTTGGGGAGGGGGTTTCTGTTATACTTAGAAGATCCTTTCCATCAGAGTGGTGTCTTTCTTGGTAATCATGATGAGGCAGCATGAATTCTGCAGGCAAACTCTGATGTCCAACAATGAATGGAGCCTACGAGTGGGTCTGTTTATGATTAAAGGTGATGGTCATTTCCTCCAGGGTCTTGGTTTAAGTGAACCTCTTAACTCCTGACAGCTTTGAGGTATTTATCACTAGTGAAGACGGGTCAGGCTGGGTGCTGACTTGAACTAATTTCGGAACACAGAACTCAAGGCCAAATTGAAATGATCTGTTATGTAGGTGTTCAGAATCAAATCAGGGTAATAATTTGAAATGAGAATGCCTTGACCTTGAACTTTCACTGCTTCCAGGATCTTTCCCCCTTTGCCCTAGACAAGTACCAGGGAGGTGAGCATGTAGATGAGCCAGGTCCCAGTTAGTGGAGTGGCCAGGGAGCATTGGGTAAGACACATGCCAAGCAGATTCTTTGTTGGCAGAGAAACTGGTAAGAGTGGGATGAAGACTATCTTGTCCTCTGCTAAGATACAGTCTCTTCTGAGGCCAAGGAGACTAGGAAAGGAATGTTAGGAGCTTGCAGAAGGGCGCAAAGGCAAGCTCGGTATACATCAAGTGTCCTGCTTGACACTGACTTACAGGCAGACAAGCAGCACCTCCAGGAACTCTCTGTCCAATGTTAAAGCATGCTGGAAATATCTGTGAGGTCTGCAACCTCAGACTGATACAAATAAATTCTTATGGCATTAGGATACTGCTGTAGTTTGTATGTAGATGTCCCTGAAGAGCCTCATGAGCTCATAGGCAGGGCATTTGGTAGCGGATTGCACCATGGGGACATTATACCTGAATGTGATGTTAAAAGGTGGAGCCTCATTGGAAGAGGCAGGTCCTGGGCTGGGGGGTGTGAACTGGTAGGGTGTATCTGCCTCCCTACTTCTTCCCGTCTTCACTTTATTCTTCTTGGTTTGGAGCTGGCTAACTATGGACTGAAAATGTGAACCAAAATAAACCTCTTCCCCTTTAAGTTGTGGATATCATGTATTGTGTCTCAGCCACAAAGAAAGTGACTAAGTCAGATTTTGGTACCAGAGACATGAGTTTGTTACTGGACTTGTACCTAAACATGTAGTTTAGAAGCTTTTGGAACTGGTTTGTGGGAGAAGTTTGGAAAGATTTGGAAATGCCAGCTGGAGAAACAGCTCTAGAATGCTGTGAGCCAAGCTTGATGGGAAATTCTGGTCAGAGCTTAAAAGACCAGAATGTTAATTAAAAAACACAGACTCTGAAGACCAGGTTTAGTAGCTTTCAGTTGGGAACAAGGACTCTATTGGCAATTGGACTCTGGGTTACATGTGTTATGTTCTGGAAGAAAAATTATCTATATGTTCCTTTGTCCTGAATCTTTGTGGTAGGCTGAGATTAAGGATGGTAGACTAATTAATCTTGTAGAGGAAATTTCAAGTCATCTCTGTATTCAGGCTGTAGCTTGGATACTGTTGGCAACTTTTAGCCAGGTTTATACTGAAAATCAGGAGCAAAAACTTCATTTGAAAAGTTTTCCATTTCCCCAAAAGGAGGAGCCTACAAAGTTTTGATAAAGGAGAGCTTGGTTCTTAAAAAGATTTGCATTAAAAAAAGCCAAATACTTTATATTAGGACAATAAGAAAGATGCCTTTAGGGTATGTGAGGAATCAGCAAGACTACTCCCTTCACATGCTCAAGGGTGGAAAGCTTCAAAGCGTTTATCAGAAAAGAGTCCAGGGCCTGCTTCCTAAGGTCCTCCCTGAGCATTAATTCCTTGGGATCTGGTTCAAAGCATTCAGCCATCCAGGTACACATAATCCTCTCTAGCCATGATTTATAGGGGCCTGGAAATTGCTTGCACTGGTGGCAGACCTTAGTTGCATCCATATAGTACTAGTTTTATAAGCATGCAGAATTCAAGGGTTGTAGGGTCTTAGAGACTTGTACTCACATTTTAGAAGAAGGCCTGAAAGGCCAGGCAGCGTCCCCGGAGAGGACAGTGCATAAAGCTGTGAGAGTGAAGCCGGAAGTTCAGTGGGACTCCAGGAAATTGGAAAATCCAGTAACATTGAAAGTCTCCTGAGGAAAGTTGTAACAGTGAGCCAGATCAAGAGAGAAGCCATGTGAACTACAACCAACAATACCATAGGGGTAGGGCCACTCAGGCTCTTCAGGGTTTGTATTTTGCCCTGGAAGCAGGACTACAGGATTTAATGTTTTCCCTGCTGGGTTTTGATTTTGATTTGGTCTCATTCCTTTTTAACTCTTACTTTCTTTGGAATGGGAATGTTTAACCTGTGCCATTAAATGTCAGCAATCTTTAACTTTCTTTTGGATTTTTGCAGCGACTCGCGACTGAAAGTCTATTTTGAGTCTTATAGGAGACTTTGGACTTGAACTTTTAGGCAATGCTGAAACTATTAAGACTTTGGTGACTGTTAGAGATGGACTAAGTGCATTTTGCATAAAAAGATGTGCATAAATCTTTTGTGGGATAGAGATGAATTTATGATTTGTATCTAGATGTCAGCCAGTCACTTATAGGTGGGACTTCTGGAAAAGGATTGAACCATGGGGGTGCTGTAGGTAAATGTGATGTTAGGCCATGTGACCAAGACAGATAGTTACTGGAAAATTCACTTTATTATATATAGGACCATTTTATATATCTCAATGGAGGCATTTTTAATAGTTTTTATGTGTAGTAAGTAGTTGAGCATCTACCTAGAGTATGTACTCAGCAAATTTAGGCTGAATGAATAAGTGAATGACTTGATAGAATGAAATGTTTATGTAGATTAAACATGGCAATTTTCTAAGAAAATTAACAAGCCAAAGGATATCACTATCTAGATGGATTTATGGAATTTGTAGGAATTATCTTGTCAAAAATAAAAGGCGGCAGCAGCTATTAGTAGCATAAGATAATCTAGGATACACTTGTAGTAATTAATCAACTGATGTAGACAAATATTGGTGGTAGAGCTGGTGAATCTTTATTTCATTAAATAGTATTAGAAGCTAGATGGAAGACACCAGATGCTGAAATAAAGTTTTAAAATCTGGCCAGTACAAAATCTGGTCATTAATTTCATGGAAAATTTGCAACATTAAGGAGAATCATAGACTTTTTGAAAAACTTTAGAAATAAATTTATAAAATAAACAAAAACTCAGTATTTTCTGAGTGATTGAATCCCTTAGGGCAGTGGTGGCACATGTGGTACAGTGGGCAATTTATTATCTTTGGAAGCTCTAATAGGTTTGCCATCACTGCCTTACGGAAAAATAAATAGCATGTAAGATTTCTCCATATAATGTTTATTGTAGTACTAGGGATTGAACCTGCACATGCTAGGCAAGCACTGTACCACAGAGATGCCCCCCGACCCCTTCATGTAATTCTTGATTTCTTTTGGTCTCTACTGATTGATATATAAATGAGGTATGGGGAGAAGCTTAAAACTAGCAAACAAAACAACATTTATTAAAATTAAATGTTAACAGAAACTTTGAAGTTGGCTTATGGTTAAATTCTTACCCATTCTTTTCATCACTTGATTTGAAACATTTTAGATTTTGCTGAATTTTCATTTACATAAGGTTAATAGCAAAGTAATGTAGAGAAGAAAAATTTAGTTTCCTTTAATTTCATAATTCTTAAGTCATTTGAAAAACATGACCATTTTTTAGTGAGATCTGATTTATTGGAATATATATTGTGTAGTCACTTTTAAGGCTTATACGAAGAGGTATAAATGACAGAGTAGTTCTGCATATTTTAGTCTACAGAAGTACCTTCCTACTCTGGATGCCCAGTTCCTGGCCATATCCATTCTTATATCAAAATTTACAGGACTGGTAACTTGGCAAATTCTAGGTCATAGTCACAAAACTGACAGACAGCAGCAGAATATGAGTTTGTACTGCTACTATATGAAGTGCAATCTTGTTACTGTGACCCTCAAGGCCATCTGCATTCATTTATCTACTTTAGCTACCCACGATCTCTTCTTCTCAAGCCATTGGTGCCTTTCATGTTTGTCATTTCTCTAGATCTTTACTTATTGTGTTCATCCTGCTTAGAATGTTATGTTACCTTTGTTAAATTTACTAGTTTTTCGTAGCCTAATTCAAGTCCTACCTCACTGCTCAAGAGAAGCAAACTGAATTTTGGTCTAAAATGAGAGCTTTCTATATTATGTCATTCATCTTTGTCTCTAGTCATACATCCTGCTTGTAAATTACTGCGTGGGTTTCAAAGCCCATCTCAAATGGATATTTTTGGCTGACATTTCCCAAATTACCTGTCCCCTATTAGAAGATTTTTAGCAAAACGATCAGTTACATTTAGTTGAATGTCTGTGATCCTGTGTCACACTCTACTTGATTTCTACTTATTCTAGTGTACTAGGTTAAATATCATCTGCTCTAGGAAATTCTTTGATCTAAAGAGACATCTTTTAACACTCAGTATATTTCTATATCATATATAATTTTATTTACAGATATTCCTCATTTAATGACTTACCTATTTAATGACTTTTGGACTTAACAACCACAGTGCTGTTTAGACTTATGACCCCTTGCTTGGACTTATGATTTATTGTACAGTTCTGTACATCTTGTTCGTAGAGTCTTAGTGTCTTTTTTGTGCAGCATGCCTTATTCATACAGTACTCTAATTTTTGCTCATTGTTATTATACAGTGAGTACTGTATATATTTTTATATTCTGTTGTATATTGCATTACTGCATTTAAGAGGCAAATGAAAGCAAAATCATGGCTGGGCGTGGTGGCTCATGCCTGTAATCCCAGCACTCAGGAGGCTGAGACAGGCAGATCATTGTGAGTTCGAGACCAGCCTGGGCTACAAAATGAGCTCAAGGCCAGCCTGAATGGCACAGTGAGACCCTGTCTCAAAAACAGGGCTGGGGATGTAGTTCAGCGGTCTAAGTGTCTGCCTGGCAAGCGCAAGGTCATGAGTTCAATCCCTGGTGCCAAAAAAAAAAAAAAGAAAGCAAAATCATCAAGTTGGAGCTTCCTTTGATGATTTCTTTGTTTGAAATATTGTAATATACATACTATATACAATTTCTCATTTAGTGACCAACTCATTTATAATTTAGTCACAGGAACTTGGTTGCTAAAGGGGCAATGTGTCTACTTGTATCTATAATCCACTTTTTTATATCGTGCTCTTCTTGCCAAACTATGCTAATTGTGTTTATTTGCTAGCCACAGATATGATTTATGACAAAAAAGTTAATCAATGATTGCTTATTCACTAGGTAACCTTCATTTCCAATAAGATTAAGTTACTTAAGCTTTTGCTTTATCCTTTCTGTTTATCACAGAGGATTATATATAGTTAGTATTTATATGACACCAGCTAAGTAAATTAGGAGCAAAAGAGACAGGAAGATTTAATGATAATAAATGTTTTAGACTTTTGGTGGGATTAATTTTTCTTTCTGAAGTCTCAAAATTTTAGCCTCATCTGATCCACTTTGAAAAGAAATCACTCTATTCTCTTGCTTACCTCATAATCACAAGATTCTAGTGGTAACAAGTATTCACTTTGCTGCTATCACTATTCTCTTGTTCTTCACTTATTTGGTAGCTACTTTATCTCTCTGTATGTTCCTCAGTTTCCTGGGGGCTCTGTGGCCCAATTCTCAAGTAATGCCAGAAACATACCATGGCAGGAACCCCTGCTTTTTCTGTATATTATCTTCTTTTACACATCAGATTTTAAAGGCAGGAGTATCCTGTCTGGTAGAAATTAAAACTCTGAAATATCTGCTATGTGAGAATAACTCATATCTTAGAAGGTGACATACAATAAGATCAGGGAAGGTAAATGGAAATGTATAGGAATATCCAAGTAATCAATATTGAGAGCTTTATTTTGTCTTCATCTCTTAGTGGCTGAAGGGCAGATCTCAAAGCAAATCTGGGTCCTTATGCTACATCAAAAGCTTAGCCTCAGGTATGCCAGAAGCCCCAGACATCATTTCCAAAACAATGAGAAGTTTGAGGAGTAGGGATCCTCTTGCCCACCCAGTATCATCATAGATAAATGTTGGCAGGTCATAGAAAAAAAAAAGATCAATGAAGACTGCTTGATACTCCTCGCCATGGAGTCATATCTTGGGATCCTTACTTCATATCCTGTATGAATTTTATTCCTGAGGCCAATTCCTTGGTACTTAATCTTGTTTTTCCTAGATTTCTGGTTATTCAATCAGAAGTGCATAGTTCTTTAGGGCTTTGGTCACTTGATTTTATTAATGCTACAGTTGTCACCAAGGCTTTGAAATAAAATTCTACATTTGATGACCTTGTGGCCATGATTTATCACAGTCACTGCTTCAGAATTCTTAGTTCTAAACTAGTTTCTCCCTGCCCAGGGACCCTAAGCAGCCGAGGCGCTTCAGTGCATCACATGGTCCAAGCTAGACTGCACAGTGTCCTCCACCTAGCTGTGCAGCCTTGGTGTGCCACTCAAAACCTGGTAGCACCCTGCCCAGTGACCACAAGCAGCAAGGGAGCATCATTGTGCTCTTGGTGTGAGCTTAAGGCCTGCACAGCATAATCCATCTAGCCATGCAGCCTTGGTGGCCACTTGGGACATGGTAGAGCCCTGCCCAGTGACCCTAATCAGCTGGGAGTCTTGGTGCACCATGTGGAGCATGCTGAAGGTATGCCCAGTGTACTCCACCCATTAAGGGAACCTCCAAGTGCCACTCAGGACCTGGTAAGACCTCCAGTACTGACAGCCCTCCTCAACCCAGGAAACAACTGAGACTTTGCATTCAACTGCCCCAGGGGAATACAGGGAAATGACAAAATGAAAGGGCAAAATGCAATCTCAAACCTCCAGCCCATCCCAAACAAGCCTAGGAGACATGCACATAGAAGAAAATGTAAGTCACACACCTGAAACTTCTGAAATGACAGCAACTGAAGTAAAAAAACAGCTCCTTGAAGCTGTAAAGGAAATCAATCAGAAATAATCTCCCAGGTAAAACAAGAAATGATAAATGTAATGAAAGAAATTACATCTAAAGACATAATTTAAAAAACAGAGGAGCATTGCAAAATGATGGAAACCTTGAATGAACAATGTAAGAAAGGATTAGAATGCATGAAACAGATTCAAAGAAATATTTAGGAAATAAAAAATTCCATCGAAAGCTAGCAAAACCGCCTCAATGAATGTGAAGATAGACTTTTAGACCTTGAAGACAAGATTGCAGCTAGT
Organism: Cuniculus paca; assembly: GCA_004365215.1. Classification (NCBI taxonomy): domain Eukaryota; kingdom Metazoa; phylum Chordata; class Mammalia; order Rodentia; family Cuniculidae; genus Cuniculus; species Cuniculus paca. The sequence continues at coordinate 10,612 of RJWT010013370.1, read as the reverse complement.
GAACTGGGAAGGAAAGACCTTTTAAAAATAACAAGGAATCAAGAAATAACAATTCAACAGTTGCAGATGATGCAAAGAAAAGCAATATAAGATTGATAGGTGTAAATGAAAAAGGAGACAGCACAAATGATACAAAAAGACTATTTACAGAAGCAATAGAAGAAAATTTCCCAAACATGGGAAAAGAAACTGACATACAGATAAGTGATGCATATAGAACTCCAATTAGCCATAACCAAAATAAATCTACACCCACATATAATAACATTCCAGAAGTTCAACATAAGAACAGAATATTAATAGCTGTTAGAGAAAAGAAACAAATCACCTATAAAGGAAAGCCCATCAGAATCACAGCAGATATCTCAACACAAACAAGTCAAGAAGAGCATGGAGTGAAGTAATTCAAATCCTAAAGGAAAACAACTTCCAACCTAGATTGATGTACCCTGCAAAACTGTCCTTCAAAATCAATGGAGAAATAAGATACGTCCACTACAAAGAACTTCATGACCACCAAACCAACCCTGCAAAGAATACTGAAAGATAGTCTAAATAGACATAAAAATAACTATGACTTCAAGAACACTAACACACACACACACACACACACAAAAAAAAAACCCACCAAGCAGAGCATACAATTAAACAGAGGGGAAAGGTAAAGAACCAACAGCAGAAAGATAACATGACAAAAATAAGCCAATATATATCACTTATAACCATTAATGTAAATGGCCTCAATTCACCAATTAAAAGAAACAGACTGGCAGAATGGATCAAGAAACAGCATCCAACCATATGCTGTCTATAAGAAACCCATCTAAACCAAAAGGAAATTCATGGACTGCAAGTCAAAGGCTAGAAAACAATACTTCATGCAAAAGGAACCCAGAAAACAGCAGGAGTCCAAAAAACAGCAGTTTGCAGACAATATCTACTTCAAACCAAGAATAATCAAAAGAGATAAAGAAGGTCACTACATACTGGTTAGGGGAAAACTCCAAGAGGAAGAAATAACAATCTTAAATATATATGCACCAAATAATGGGAGCACCCAGCTCTATAAAGCAAATATTAATGGAAATGAAAAATCAAATAAGCAGTAACACAATTATAACGGGAGACCTTAACAGCCCATTGACACAAAGAGATAGATCAACTGGACAAAAAAATCAGCAAAGAAATAACAGAACTGAATCAAACTTGTGAACAAATGGACTTAGTAGATGTACAAAGTATTCCACTCAACATCAGACTATACATTTTTCTCAGCTTCACATGAAACATTTTCTAAAATAGACCATATACCAGCCCATAGAACATGCTTAAGTAAATGCAAAAGAATTGAAATTATCCCATGCATATTATCTGATCATAGTGTCATGAAACTGAAAATTAACGACAAAAGAAACTGCAAGAACTCCATAAGCATATGGAAATTAAATAATACACTCCTGAACAATGGGTCACAGAGGAAATTAAAGAAGAAGTTAAGCAATATCTACAAGCAAACAAAAATTCAAATACAACTTACCAGAACCTGTGGGATGCAGTAAAAGCAGTGCTCAGATGGAAGTTTATTGCGGTGCATTCCCATATCAGGAAAACAGAATGAACACAAATAACCTGATACTACACCTCAAACACCTAGAAAAAGAAGAGCAAGTCAAGCCCAAAGCCAAAAGAAGGGAGGAAATTATAAAGATCAGAACAGAAATTAACACAATTGAGACTGAGAAAACAATACAAAGAATTAATGAATTATAGAGTTGGTTCTTTGAAAGAATAAATAAAATTGATAAGCCCCTAGCCAACCTTATTTAAAAAAGGAAAGAAAAAACTCAAATTCATGCAATAAGGAATGAAAAGTTTGAAATCATTACAGACCCTATTGAAATACAGAAGATCCTCAATACCTACTTCTAAAACCTTTACTCTCATAGGTTTGATAACACAGAAGAACTGGACAGATTCCTAGAAATGTATGAATTACCAAAACTGGATCAAGAAGATGTGAAACTATTGTATAACCCAATTTCAGTTAATGAAATTGAAAATGTAATTAGAATCTTACCAACAAAGAAAAGCCCAGGTCCTGATGGATTCACAGCTGAATTGTACAGGAAATTCAAGGAAGACTTAATGCCAGCACTCCTCAAACTCTTTAATGAAATTGAAAGTGAAGCAGTTCCCCTTAACTCATTCCTGGAAGCAAATATTACCCTAATACCAAAACCAGAGAAAGACCCAACGAATAAAGAGAACTACAGGCCAACCTCTCTAATGAACATAGATGCAAAAATCCTCAATAAAATACTGGCAAACAGAATGCAGCAAATCATCAAGAATATTGTACACCATGACCAAGTGGGATTCATCCCAGGAATGCAGGGATGGTTCAAGATATGCAAGTCACTAAATGTAATACACTATATCAACATAACCAAAAATAACAATCACAGGACCATCTTAATAGATACAGAAAAAGCTTTTGATGAAGTTCAATATTCATTCATGATAAGAACCCTATGGAAAATTGGAAGAGATGGTCTTTACTTCAATCTGATAAAAGCCACCTATGACAAATCAACAGCCAGCATCATATTAAATGTTCAAAAACTCAAAGCTTTCACTCAAGAATCATGAACTAGACAAGGCTGTCCACTATCACAACTCCTATTCAATATAGTGCTGGAAACATTAGCCAGAGCAATTAGACAAGAGAGAAATAAAAGGAATAAGGATAGGAAAGAAAGAAGTTAAATTATCATTATTTGCAGATGATATGATAGTCTACAGAGAAGATCCCTGAAACTCCATTGAAAGACTTCTAGATGTAATCACCAAATTAAGTAATGTAGCTGGATACAAAATCAACACTCAACAATCAATACCATTCCTATACACAATTAACAAACTCATTCAGAGAGAAATAAAAGTAACCACACCCTTCACAATAGCATACAAAAAAATGAAATACTTAGGAATCAATACAGTTAGTCATAGGATTGCTAGATGGAATGATTTCTTTCTTCTTAGCAAGTAAGGTGAGTTATTCCAAGGAGAGGCATAGAGAATGAATTTAAAACCTCATAAGTGGTAACCGCAGAACTGTCAATCTATTTTTGTAATATGAGGCACGCATCAAAGGAAAGTGCATTCTAGTTGCTTTGAGTGAAACAGGTTGGGGAGCAGAAGATACAGGATTGCAATTCTCAGATTTGGAATCTTGTTACTTTTCTCATTGCTGAGACAAAATACCCAACACCCAAAATTAATGAAGGAAAGATTTATTTAGCTCACAGTTTGTATAGTTTTCAGTTTGTAATCAGCTAGCTCCAAGGCAGGGTGGCATGGCTGGGGTGCAACCATTCATGATGGCAGAAGACAGAAAAAACAAGAGCAAAAGGGGTTGGGGAAAGCCTCTCTCCCTCCTTTATGTTGTATGCAGTTACTCATCCCCAATGGGTATGGCACTCACAATGTCTTCATTTCCTCCTCCTGCACATGCTCAGGATGTTTACAAAGTGAGGACCCTGGCCCCCTGCTGAGTCACTTAGTTAAACTTCTAAACTTCCCAGGTTGACACAGTGAACATACATCCTCAAGCAGTAAGGGCATGTCCTCTACACCACAGGATGTAGAACTTCTGAGTTACTTAGTTAAGCTTCCAGACTTCTCAAATTGACACAATGTATCAACCATTACACGTGGTTTGTGACAACTTTGAAAATCTTCAGTTATGGTGAAATTTTTTGCCTTTTAAAAACTAAGCTAAAAAACAATGCTTACTAAACCCTTGTTGTGGAACTTCTTAAATAGAAAACCATGCAGATTAATTAGTCCCAAGATATTGGAAAAATATCTCTTTCCCAAGATATTAGAAATCATGTTTTCAACATAATCCGCAGACCTTATTTTTTATGATTTTATTAAAACATTGAAAAGGACGAGAGATAATGCTAAGTGTGAAGTTAATTCTAAATCTTAAAGCTGAGAGCTGTTTGAGATATAGGTAAAATTATGAAATGCTTTATACTAGTTATTTTCACTTAAATTAGGCATTAATTAGGCCTTACCTAATTGTTATTCCTGAAAGACACTCCAAACCTAATTTGAACCTTTGTTTTAAGAGGGATGTCTGCACTTTTTCCTTCAGTATTGCCCATTAGAAACAGAAAAGGCTACTGTTGGTACATAACCATATTGCCTTTTATGACTAATCTCTAAATTTTTTAAAGATCAATCTTTTAATAAAGATGGGGACTTATTCACCATCTTCAACCTACTCTGTAGCCTTCAGTCTACTCTCCTTGGGTAAAGATTAGTTTGGTTATCATTGTAGAACATAAACAAATCCCCAAAATATAAATATTATCCTTAAAACCATGCACTTTTGCAAAAATAAAGAAGCAAGTATTTACTAATTTCATTTTGTAAAAACCCAGGAAATAATATTTTATCATTGTTTCTTGATTTGTGTAACATGCTTTTTAAAAAAATTGGTTGAGTTGTAATTTTGAAAATGATTTTTTAATCTCTAATTATAATGTGACTGAAAGACTGCCAAGTGAAAAATTAACCACTAAAGCTTTAGTATTTACTGTTAGTTCAATTCAATAAATACGTGAAAGACCAAGAGCTGAGCATTATAAGGATACAATGATAATATAGAAGATGCCTTTAAGGCACTTGGCATCTTACTGGAGGTACGATTACAGAAATTATGTGCAAGAGCTTAGGTAATTAATGGTCAGTACAGAAACTTCTGACTACTTGGAATTCTCTTGATAAAGCAAGCAATAGTGATTCCTTCAGGAACATTGTATTATTTTTATAAGTTAAATGGTTATGCTTTATGCAACTAATTGATGAATAAGGAGTTTTAGATGTGGCTTTTTAGCAATAATGGAATACCTTTCATGGTACCTTTATTTATGCTGCAATATTATACAGAACAGGCATTCTTGTCAATTAATGAGGGAATTGTGTATGCTTCATAGTATTGGAGTAGTTTTTTATTTATTTTAAAGAGACTAAAAACAAAACAGAACAGAACAAAGAAAATCAGAACACAACAATGCAAGCAACACAGGACTTCAAAACAAGACAACAGGAAATCAACAGTGACTACCATAATGTCTCATTAAGAAAATGAAAGAAATAGTTGTCCATACCTTCACACACAATAAAATCAAACAAAACAAAATAGTCTAAACACGATCAAAACAAGAGAATGAAAGGATTACAGGACTTCAAAACAAGACAATAGGAAATCAACTACGGCTACCATGTCTCTTGTTTTCTTCAAAATAGCTTTCCATACCTTCACACATAATGAAATCAAATAATAGAAAACAGACTAAGACCCATCAAAACAAAAGAATGAAAGCATTACAGGACTTCAAAACAAGATAACAAGAAATGAACAGTGGTTACTATAATGTCTCATTTTCTTCAAATTAGCCATCCATACTATCACAGATAATAAAATCTAATAAAACAACAGATAAAGCCAACCAAAACAAAATAATAAAAGCATTATAGGACTTCAAATCAAGATGATAGGAAATCAATAATAGCTACCATAATATTTCATTTTCCTCAAAATAGCTGTTTATACCATCACACATAATAAAATGAAACAAAACAAAACAGAATAAAACCAATTAAACAAAAGAATGAAAGCATTATAGGACTTCAAATCAAGATAATAGGAAACCAGCAATGGTTAACATAATACATCCTGTTATCTTCAAAATAGCTGCCCATAGCAGCAGACACAGTAAAATCTAACAAAATATGACAGAACAAAACCAAACCTAACAAAATTATGAAAATGATATAAGAGTTCAAGACAAGACAATAAGAAATTAACAGTGGTTACCACCTTCCCCTCCTAGGTGTTTCCTCCTCTGTCACTTTCATAATATCTATTCTGCTTTTTGGATCCCACTAACTCCTTCTGTTTTTTATGGTAGGGTTCATCCATACAAGTTCAAACTGTTTCACCCATAAACATGATCTCCAGTTGCACCCATTTACCTACAAGAGCCTTGAGATTATCCTACTGCATAGCTGGGTAGCTTTCCATTGTATGAAAATACTGTATATTTCTTATCCATTTTGCAGTTGATGGGCAAGTTACCTTTGCTTTTTTCTGGTGTCCTGTCATGTGGAAAAATTGTTTTCTCTCCTGTGATTTTCAGCCTATGAATTTCCTTTTGAGTTAAATGTGTTTCTTGTATACAGTATGTTGATGGATCGTGTTTCTTGATCCACTGTCCCTGTGTTTCTTTTTATTGCTGAATTGAGGCCATCCACAATGGTTACAATTGGTATATGTTGGTTCATCTCTGCCATGGTATCCTCCTGCCATTGGCCCTCTACTTTTCCCCTTCATTCAATTGCCTGTCCTGTTTGGTGATTCTCCTCTATTGCTGTTCCTGGAAACACGGTCATCTTTATCTCTCTCTAGAATACCCTTTAGCACTCTCTGTAGGTTTGGTTTGGTGGTCCTGAATTCCTTCAGTTGTTCTTTATCATGGAAATATCTTATTTTTTCATCAATTTTGAAAGATTGTTTTGCAGGGTACATCAATCTGGGTTGGAAGTTGTTTTCTTTCAGGACTTGAAACACTTCAGTCCAAACTCTTCTTGACTTGATGGCTCGTGTGGACAAGTCTGCCGTGATTCTGATTGGTTTTACTTTATAGGTGATCTGTTTCTGTTTCTTTTCTCCAACAGCTTTTAATATTCTGTTCTTGTACTGAATTTGTGGGTTCTTGATTATTATATGTCTGGGTGTAGATTTACTTTGATTTGGAGTTATGTAGGCCTTGCCTATCTGTATGCCAGATCCTTTTCCCATGTTTTGGAAGTTTTCTGCTATTACTTCTGTAAATAGCCTTTTTATTTGATTTGTGTTGAGCCCTGCTTCTTTACTGATACCTACCACTCTTAAATTATTTTTTGTGTGTGTGTCATCTTGTAGCTGTTGAATTGTTTCTTACTATTTTTTAGAGATCTTTCCTTTCACAGTCGCTAGCTGCAATCCTGTCTTCATGGTCTAAAAGTCTTGTCTTCAGTCTCTTTCAAATGGTTTTGCCAGCTTTCAATTAACTTTTTCATTTCCTGGATATCTTCTTGAATCTGTTTCCTCATTGTAATTCCTTTCTATATTGTTCATTGAAGGTTTCCACCATTTTCTTATGCTCCTTTTTTTTTATCTATGTCTTTAGATATGCTCAGCAATTCTTTCATTATGTTTGTGATTTCTTCTTTTACCTGAGATATTATTTTTGATCTGATTACTTATACAGTCTCATGAAGTTGTTTCTTTACTTCAGTTGCCATCCTCTTGGAGATTTCAGCTGTGTGACTTCCATTTTCTTCCGTGACTGTATCTCCCAGACTTGTTCTGTATAGGTGGAGGTCTGAGGTTGCCTTTTACTCCTGCATCTTGACATTCTTCTGGGTTCCTCCTGATAAGCTGATTGTGGGGTCCTGGGCACTTCCCATGTTGGCTGCTCCTCCATGATGTAGAGGAAAGGGACAGGCACCTGGGTTTTTCTGACTCCAGGTTTCTAGGGAAGTGGGCTCCTCCAGACCCCTGCAGCTAAACTGGGGCTTCCCTGATGGCCAGGAGTGGTTGGTGATAGGGCTGCTTCTCTCAGCCTGCATGTCTACACCTGGACTCCCATGATGGTGGCAAGCACACAGGGGTGTGTTTATCTGATTCTCCCAGTGGGTGATGGCTGCCCAAAGGAAGAAAGGGTCTCCAATGGTGACCTGTAGTGCATGGGGCTTACCAGGCCGTGTGTCTTTGCCTACACTGGCTGCCCATGGGAAGCAAGCCTTCTGATGGTGGTGACTGGCAATCAGAGGTGGATCTGGCTGTATCCTTGAAGAGTAGTGTTGAAATGAAATGATAATCCTGAAATATTTTCATTGGAATCTTTAGGTGCTTTAGCGAGGGTCATTGGTGACTTTTAGCCAATTTGGAAATTTTTAGGAATGACTGACAACATTGGCAGAAAAAAAATCCAGTTTGTTTTTTCCACCATTCATTGTAGCAGAAGATGGCACTATTATCTTCTTTATGGGAAGGTGATTTACTGCTTTTTCATCAAAATGAGATCTGTTTTTACTGATCTAAAAATTGATGTTTCAACAACTTTTTTTATTATGAAATCATTCCCTTAAACATCTTTGAACTCTGAACTTAGTTTTATGCAAAATCATTTTTGAATACTTTTTAAAAATTTTTCAATACTTGGTGATGAGTATTGTTTTTATAAAAATTTAATTTAGTTTCTTTAAAATAATTTGAACTGAGCTAGTTACTTTTTGGAGCTAATATAAAGTGATAGCTACATTCATCCTCAAAAAAAAAAACCTTAAAAAAATCATTCTGAAATTTATGGAAAGCTTAAATAAAGGAGAATTCTAAATCTGAGATTCTACCTTCAGCTTTAGGAAGATTGGAAGTAAGTTGATTGTCTGAGTATTGTCACTCAGAATCTTCTTTGACACAGGCTATAATTATAGAAAGTATGCAAATTTTTAGAAGTTCACAATGGAGAAGATATTAGTAAAATATGATGGAATTCTCCAGTAAATGATACTAAGCATGTAAACCATAATATAACCATACTGTATATAGCACTTTGATAATTTCTGAGCAATGTGTCAATTAATGATGTATAAAGTGATTGTGACTAATTGATAACTGTTTGAAAGGGTTGATCTTCCTTTGGAAGAATCATATAAATTTGCCTTGGGACAAAATCAGAAAACTGAATTTTGTTACTGCTCTTTGCTTGTTTAGTATTAATAAAACTATTCCAATCAGAGTGATAAAATTCTAGGAACTATAGAAAAGGTTCTATTCCTGATATTTCCAAATAGCTGTGTCAATCTCACTTTGTTGCTGAGACCGAACTCATTCTGTAGTTGTTTAACTTGCTCTGAAATTTGAGGATAATGTGTGCATAAATCCAAGAGTTTTGGTTACCATCTCAAGGGTTACTAAAGAAAACTTTTGTGGTGTAAAACCTTAAAAGTGTGTGTGTGTGTGTGTGTGTGTGTGTAGTTAGCTGTTACTTTCATTTGGGACTTTGGCTCTTGTAGTGTTTATAAAACTATCTACAAAAACCAAGTCTTCCTACCTACATTATTTATTTAAATTTTTTTCTTGTTTCTATTGAAATATACACAAAGATGCCTTGATAAAATAGAACTTCATGATAAAGTAGAGCAAAGTAATTTACAAAATCATGTAAACACTCTAAAAATAGTGGATAATGTAGTAGACTCTGAAAAGCAAAGCTTCTTATCACCTGAAAAAAAGTCACTACTTTAGTTTAAAATGTTTTGTGTCAAACTCCATAGAAAGACTTCTGGATGTCATAACCAAATTCAGTAATGTAGCTGGATACAAAGTCAATACTCAGAAATCAGTCGCATTCCTGTACACAAACAATAAATGCACTGAGAGACAAATAAGAGAAACCACACCCTTTACAATAGCATCCAAAAAAATGAAATACTTAGGAATCAACCTAACAAAGGAAGCAAAAGATCTAGTCAATGAAAATTACAGTACTCTGAAAAAAGAAATTGAAGAGGATCTCAGAAAATGGAAGGACATTCCATGCTCATGGATAGGAAGAACAAACATTGTGAAAATGGCCATTCTCCCAAAATTATTATACAGATTTAATGCAATTCCCATCCAAATACCATTAGCATACCTCACAGATCTAGAGAAATCATTATTAAAATTCATCTGGAACCACAAGAAACCTAGAATAGCAAAGGCACTTCTGGGCAGCAAGGGCTTGATAGCAGGCATCACAATCCCAGACTTGAAATTATACTACAAAGCTACTGTAATCAAATCATCATGGTACTGGAATCAAAACAGACCTGAGAATCAATGGAATAGATTAGAAGATACAACCCCAAGTACAAACACACTCAGCCACCTTCTCTTTGACAAAGGGGCCAAACATGTTCACTGGAAGAAAAATAGCCTCTTTAATAAACGGTGCTGGAAAAACTGGCTTGCCATATGCCTAAAACTAAAAGTAGACCCAAGCCTATCACCATACACTAAACTAAAGTCAAAATGGATCAAAGATCTAAATATTAAAACAGAAACACTAAATCTGCTGGAAAACAAAGTGGGTAGAAATCTTGAAAACATAGGGGTAGGTGGAGAATTCATGAACAAAAGTCAAACTGCACGGGAAACACTTCCCAGAATCAACAATAGGGATCTTGTCTTGTTAAAAAGTTTTTTCATGTCAAAAGAAATCTCCAACAGAGTGAAAAGAAAACCCACAAATTGGGAAAAAATCTTAAGTCAACTGTCCTTCAGACAAAGATCTTCTATCTAGAACATACAAAGAATTAAAAAATATCAGGCCCTCGAAATTCAAAGACCCAATCCAAAAATGGGCATCTGAGATGAAAACACACTTCTCAGCTGAAGAAATACGAATGGCAAATAAATACATGAAAAAATGTTCAGTATCATTGGTCATTAGAGAAATGCAAATTAAAACAACTCTGAGATTTCATCTCACTCCAGAAAGAATGGCCA
>RJWT010013369.1:0-21803 GCA_004365215.1 Cuniculus paca | reverse complement strand
CAGAAAAAAATATTTCTAGATACAAAATACTCCTTGAGAGTGGCCAACAGCAGCTTGCATTTTCCAGAGTGGTCCCAGATTATCTTCCTTAGAATCCCAAAGGTAAAAGGACCAGAGCCCTGAAATCAACATTTAAAAAGGACAGAAGGCCAGTATTTTCCTAAGAGCTAACAACTTTGTGGAGAACTGTAATAAAATGCAGCTTTGCTTTTCCTACGCACATATATTTCCTTCTGCTCAGCTTCAGCTTCCTAGGCACTTACATTCCTTCTGCTTCAGTGTTTTCAGAAATGAAAAAATATTTCTCTACCAACACAATCTTTTATCAGAAACTTTTATCAGAATCTTTATCAGAAACCAGGGCTCTGTCCACTGTGGGGAGCCACCCCATGTCATCAGAGGTGCTTTTCACAGCTGGTTGGGGAGCAGGCAAACACACCATAACACACCTCAATCCCCAGCACTCAGAAATTTCTTTTTCTGGAAAGCAGAGCTTCCTAAGCTGTCTGATTCCACTTCCCCTGAAATCAAAGATATGCAGGTCCCAAAATAAATCTGCAAAGAAAGGTAAATTCAACATTAAAGATAATTTTCTGCTTCACATGCAAATTAGCTCCTGCTCTGAGCTTTCTAGGAAAGAGAACTCTGGCGCCCCCTCTTCAGAAGGACACAGAAGGGCTAGGAGATGGCATACAAGTGATTGACTGTCAACAGGTTCCTAGATCACTGAATGCCTCTGCTACCTAAAAAAGTTGAGAATTCGCACAGCACCAAGTGCCCAAAGCAATGAGAGAACACGATGCGAATCCTCACATAATTGCAGGGCAATGCAATGGGGAAGCAAGGGTAAAAGAGCCATTAAAAAAAAAATTCAATGAGACCAGTATTCTCTAATAATTACATTCAAGTTTCCTAGATATCGGTTCAGTACCCAAAACTCTATATAATAAACCATCACACAAATGCTGTACAGGTACAACCGCCATGCGGCCCACAGAAAGAACATTCAAGCACTACATCCCAGTTTCCTCACAAACCACACATGAGGCCCTGAGCCATCTTCACCTCAGTGTCAAGCTCTCCAACCCAGGGTTCTCCTCAGGCCCAAAACCAAGGCCAAGAAAGCTTTTTGGAAGAACATTTTCCCCTTATTTCCTATTCCAAAGACAAGCACACCTTAGATGGCAGAGCTACACGACCTCCCACTGAGGAGGAAGCACTGAGAAGGCAGAGGACAGTATGCAGGTACAAGACCTCTGCCTCTGCAGTGAGCAGGTGGCCACCGCCACTGTGGGGTGCTTTCCCCAGAGGTGGACCAGGGACTGAGGCCCATGCTCCCAAGAACTCACAGACCAGAAGGGAGGAGTCAGCACCCACACAGGCCCCCCATGTTTTATGTCATTCAGTCATCCTCACAGCAACCCACTGAAGTGACAGCCATCCTGTCCCGGGTTATAGGACTAACAAGCACAGATCAGAACTCCCATCTCAGTTGTGACCTATTGTCCTTCTCTCATACAGGAAGTTCTATGTGCCACAACACAATTCACAGAAGGCACACATGACCTTCTATGAGCAGGTCCTGCTTCCCTCAGCCCTGAGCCCTCTCCGATACTCACCCCTGATACTCCATCAATGCTGACATTTCCTAAAGTCCCCAAGCCATTTCAAGCCTCCTCATCTTGGCACGTGGTGATCCCACTGGTCCCCTAACAGTCCATAGAACTCCTAGCCACCCTTCAAATCCCATTGAGACCTCACTGCTCCCAGAAGGTTTCCTTGATCCCCAGCTGCCCCAAGAGTTAATGAACTCTCAACCCTGCAGCCTGCCCACCCTTTCACAGCAGCCAGATACCTAATGGACTTTGGCATACCACGAGCACCAAAGAGACGTATGTGGAAGTAAGCTGTGCTGAGCTGAGAACACAGCTGTCTGCTGAAGGAGCCTGGGAAACTCTGAGGAGTGAAAATAGCAATAAACTTAAATTGCAGAACATTTATTCTGCAACATGACTGCAAGTCCTGCCTGGGCAACTTAGTGACTTAGGGAGATCCCATCTAAAAATGAAAAAGGACAGGGGCTGGTGGGTGGGGAAGGCTCAAGGCAAAGGCTCTGGGTTCAACAACCCAATACTGACAAAAAAAAAAACCTTAATTCACCACACTAGGCTGAATAAAAGGCAAATGCAGATGTAATGCAAGTTCAGTTTTCAAAAACCAAAAAAGGATTTAAAGGCACGCGTCCATGTTCTATTTATTCTACATCCTCACCTAGGGCAAACCACTGCCCCATCACAGGAGTGAGCTGCCCTGCTTAGATTTCCACATCCTCCTAGTGAAGCTCCTGTCTCCTCAGGAGTCACCCTGCAGCTGCTTCTCGGCAACATCCACAGCCTGTCTTTTCAGCCCACCCACAGTTACGGAGTAGCCAGTGCGGCTTCCAGAACAAAGCCCTTTAAGACAGTAGACCAAGGTGCACTTAGAGAAACGACTACATGCAAACCACTGTGACAGCAACCTAGTCACTCAACTCCCAACCCACTTGGAAGCCAAGCTGTGGACCAGGGGTAGGTAGGGGAGAACACATAATTTGGGTCCTTGGACTCAGAGGGACCAGAAACTACAGTCTGCACACCTCAATTCACAGCAGCCATCAGGTGGGCGCCACCTGGCCTCAACTGCCCCAACCAGGCGCTCATTAAACTCTGCAACCGGCGCCCTGCAGTGTCCTGGAAAGAACACAACCTGGCCTGCTACACTGCCGACTGTTAGGGCTGACTCACCCACAGGCCTTTCTGCGGACACGGGGGTCAGCCATATCTGCTGACCTCCAGGAGATGGGAGACAAGCACCCCTGCCGCTGGGCCCTATCTCCAGCCAAGGTTTTAAAATGAAATTCCTATGAATCACAGGTCACTAGCAAGCCAAAAAAAACAAACAAAAAAACAAAACCTAACTCCTGTAGATAATGTAACATAGAAGCCCTAACACTTAAAAATATATGTGACATGCAGAATAACTAAAAAGAGTTCGTGGATAAATAACATCAATATTCCAACAGAGAAAAGACACAGCAGTTTACAAGAAACAACACTAGGCAGAGGCCTAAACCCGCTTAGAAACACCATTAATAATCAAAGAAATAGGAATAAAAACAACCATCTTTTGCTTTCTAAATTAGCAAAGATCAAAAAGAACAACAGATAGTGCTGACAAAGACACATTGGGAGAGGCGGAATTCTAATGAGAATTGAGAAACATCAGCTCGAAATGAGAAGCTCACACCCACCAAACCAGCAACTCTACTGCCTGGGAGTTCGTCTACAGAAATGAATGAACAAATACCCACATCATGCATATAAAAAGATCATTGTTTAGATTAAAACATACACATTAAACCTAGAAATAGTAAGACACTACACATCTACAAGTCAGTAAACATGACAAAGCAGAAGCATGTTTTTGCAACTGAAAAATGTACATGATACAGTACTTAACGGAGGGTCCAAAGTGGTATTCACAGATACACCTATGGAATACATATTATACAAATCTAAAAGAACATAAATCAAAATATTGTGTTTATTTGTGAATGGTGCTATTTTCATTTTAATTTATTTTTCTTCAAAGACCATGCATTAATTGCAATTTTTTAAGGTACAAACCTGGAGAAGATTCAGCACTGTAAAGGAATGAAAACAGTAAGCAAAACACCTATTACCCTACTAGCTGCCACATCTTCATGTCTTACGACATCAGCAAGCTGCTTATTCCTGAAAGTTGTGCACAAGTGCCTGAAGGTCAATCCATGCATGAGTCAACAGTCCCAAGCAATCAATCATCACAAACAAATAAAATACAGCATGTCTCTCTTTACCATCATCCTTTGGAGGGCTTCCCTAGGGCTGTCTTAGAGGTAAAATGATCTCACCAGTAATGTCTTTGAGCATGTGAGCATTGAACCATACCTTGCTTATCCAGAAATGTACCTTGGCAAACAGTTGCAATAATCTTATATGGTATTAGAAATTTCTAAGGACACTGGTTCTGTTTGTTCTGCAGGGATGGCAGGTAGAGCAATCACACTTTACCTAAGGGGACTGAAGCTCAGAGGTGTGAAACTTGGCCAGATCATGTGGCCAGTGATAAGCAAAACTGAGATTTCTAAGCCAGGTCTTCCTACATTTAAAGTGTGCAACATTCTTTCCATTCCACCATGCTGCCTCTTAAAGAGCAAAGCCAAATGCTCGAAGTCAAGATTAGCAAGTCAGCCTGGAAAAGGTAGCTATCTTTTCTTAGCTTCCTACCCTAAAAAAGGTATGCTTTCAACCTGCTTTTTTCTTCAAATTTCAATGGAACAATTACCACACATCTGGTTATAGTTAATTTGTGTGGTTTTACTTGGAAATTCAAATGAGACTGGAATTTTATTTAAATGTTTTAAATGATTAAACATATGCCATTCACTGTTTTGTAATGCCACACAAGTATCTGTTCCAAAGCATTTATATTAAAATAGCCAAATGGGAAAACAAAACCTTAAATTTCTCTCCATTTTCTAAAACCTCAGAAAGTCTTTGTGATCTTACCCACATTAGTACATGTTGAGCATCCTTTTTCCAAAACACTTGGGACCAAGAGTGGTTTTGGATTTTTTTTAATAAGTGCATACACATAATAAGATATCTTGGGGGTGGGACCCAAGTCTAAACAGGAAATTCATTTCACCGTATACACACAGCCTGAAGGTAATTTTATACAATATTTTTTGTATGCCTGAGTGACCTGTCACACAAGGTCAGGTGTGGAAATTTCCACTTGCAGAGTCACACTGGCATTCAAGGGTCAGATGATTAGCATTTCAGATTGTAGATGCTCACCTGCAGTTCAGTTTGAACCTAATTTTTTCTGAAGCAGTCCAATTTAGGACAAAATCTGAAATGCATCACAAAAATTTTACAATCTAAATATTAATTTTACCTGTACTGTATGTTTAAAATCATCTGTATTAATAAGACCTTGGGGTAGAGGTCATATTAATAGTAACGGTTTTTTAAAACATGTTTTTATAGTTAAATACTAAATTAAACTTAGCAATTCTATGATCTATATTATTAAAGATGCTACAGATATACTAAAGACCAAAACAATTTTCTAAAACTTGCTACCTAATCAAACTCTCAGAAAGACCTGAAATGGAGCAGAGAGAAATTTGAGCTTTTTTAACAGTATCTATTCTTATCAACTCTTGGACTACAGAAGCAGGATACATACTTACTGAGGGTCTCCTAAGTCCCAAATCCTGAACTCAAGTGTTGAGAGTGTTTTACCATCTCAGGAAACTGAGACTCAACCAGTTTCAAAGAATTTGCCCAGGGCAAGCCAGGCGTGGTGGCTCACGCCTGGGCTACAAAGTGAGCTCAAGGCCAGCCTGAACGGCATAGTGAGACCCTGTCTCAAAAACAGGGCTGGGGATCTAGCTCAGCGGTCTAAGCGCCTGCCTGGCAAGCACAAAGTCGTGAGTTCAATCCCCGGTGCCACAAAAAAAAAAAAAAAAAAAGAATTTGCCCAGGGAAACACAGCAGAGACACTGAGCCAAAATTTAACCTAAGCCCTGCAGTTCACAGGCCCACTTCTTGCTCATTTCCAGGTGACTTCCCAGATGGTGCAGGCTCTGAGGACACAAAGCTGCGCAGGATGAGGCGCCCTGGCCGCCTCCCTGGGGACATCACTCCAAGCACCATGAGGCTGCCACGCTGTGCAGGAAGCAAAGGCCCTTCCAACATGAGGTGATGCTGCCTCCAAAACCACGCAGTACGGGGCCAGGGATTTAGCCCAGCGGTTCAAGTGTGTGCCTGGTAAGCACAAGGTCATGAGTGTCCCCGGTACCAAAAACAAACAAACAAACACGCAGTGCCACCACCCTGCCACCCTGGTTTCCTCTCACACAAAAAAGGGACAACAGTTTGCATCTTCCTCAAAGAAGGGCTGTGAGGACTGAACAAGTCAGAGTTGCCACATGCACAGCAGAACACAGGGTCATAGTAAGAGCTCGATAAACTGTAGTGACTGTGATGACGCTGGGACAACCAACCCCCCACCCCCGCAGCCACTTTTTACATTCGCTCTCAGCAAGTGCCAGCTTTAATGGAACAGAGGTCTTCAACACTTCTCTCAAAGTCATGAAGTTCTGAGAGGCAGCAGGAAATGGATTCCCACTGCTTTCCCCCAAATCAATTTAACCAGATCTTCACAGGAAAAAAAGCCGCTCCTCCTGCTAAGTAAGGAGCAGTCCATTTTAAGCACCCAAGGACCTGTTTGGCACCGTGGCCTGCCAAGGTGGAAGATGTATGCAGCGATAAAGGAGTCACCGCAGAACTTTCTAATCCATCAGTGTCAGTTCTACCTGACAGAGCGCTTACTCACACTTGCTCATTGTTAGCCGACTGGCCAGTCTTTCCGGGAAATCTGGTGCTTTCCATAGGCCCATGGATGGGGGTCATTTTTCACTCTGATCCTGCTACAAGGCCTTGTCTCCTGGTACTGGCGTTTGCTCTGGGGGCCAACAATGCCAACGTGCGAAGAGCTGATTTATGAATATAAAACAATGCTGGGCCCAGCGATGGTGTTCGGCCACTAGAGAGCAGTGGAGCACCTCTCACTGCTCAGGAAAGCCAGGTCACAGATTAAATGGTTTAATCATATGCATGCATTTCATTATCCGTCTTGGCCAAAAGCTTCTAGGCGCACCAAGCCAAGCAATCAGACAATCTTGCATCGCTTGCTGAAATCCAGATTTGTCCTTTGTCAGCATAAACAGTTTAATTTGATGTTTTCACTCCTGAGTAAGCACTGAGTATTACATTTAAAGCCTCATGAGGGGGAAGAATGCTTCCTTCTCATCAGCAAATGTACTTCAATGTCAGAGTTTACCTTTTATTCTCAATGAATTAAAAAAGTATTCCATTAATATGCTTAAAAATATTTTTGAAGTCAGTCATTTTTCAGTCAAAAACTATTTTTAAAAAATTCTGTTGCTTTTCTAAATGTAATGTAATGTAACCAGAGGAGTTAAATTTTACTCTAAGTAAATAATTTAAAACACCACTTGAAGGGACAGGAATTTTCCATATAATTGCAAATCCAGCATCTCATGGACCTGACAGGTTATAAACACTTATTCCTAAGAAAAGACCAACAGTCAGAGGGCAGCCAAACCTAAAATGTGAAAGCTTTTATTTTATTAATGCGTTTTATTGCAGTGCCACAAGACACAGAGAGAAAACTGCTCTCTCAAAACAGAGATGTCACCTACCTCTCTGTTTATGGGCTAAAATGGAGGATTAAAATCACCTCAACACATGCTGGCCCTCCAGCATCCCACACAGGCAGGCCCACTGGGGACACAGGCTCTCATTCAGCATGCTGCGATACATGGATAGCCTGCAAAGCCTGCTGCAGGAGGGCTCTCGAAGGCATCCTTTCCTTTGGTTCCCTTGCCAAAGTAACTCACCAAATTCCAGTTAGCCCAGTCTGCAGACCAAGATTTTATGTCCCTCAAAATATTCAAGAACAAAAGAACAGGAGATTTTAATTATAAAGCACACCAACTTTCAATCATAAGTAAAGGTTTACCTTGCCCCTAGAGATTTTATGTAAACAAGAAATCCTACTTACTGTTAAAAAAAAAAAAAGGCAATTGTACATACATGTTCATTTAATTAATTTATGGCCTAAATGGTACTATCCCCTTTGTAGATGGAAAAAAGCTAAAGTTCAGAGAAGTGAAGCATGTACTCAAAGCCGTACAGCTGGTAAAGGCAAAGTGGGAATATGAATCTCGATCTGGGTGTTCTAAAAACTACCCAGTGAAAAGTCTTTTAATGCATAAAGTGACTTTCCTCTTAGTCTGACCACCAAGAAAGCAAAAGATCAGTAAGTACTAGGTTATAAAAGTATAAAGACACTTTCTTTAGTAGGGCCAATTCAGTTCCAACTCTGAGACAAGACCAGGTAAGAGGAATTAGTTAACCTCACTCTCTCTGAAGTAGGCATTTCATAGTTCTGAAACCTACTCCTGACAAGAGCTATTATTTGGTTGTAAACAGACTGCAGAATGAACTCAAATCAGAAAAGACTTCATGGTAAAATGTCACAGCAGAAAAAAAAAAAAAAAAAAGAAGGATAATACCCTACACATTACCTACAAACAATGTTCAACTTTTTTTCCCACAGAACCAAGAACAAAGTTCACTCTGATTAGAGTAGATGAAGAACAGGCAAGGAGTGACCATATTGCATTCCCAAGAACAATACAATGTATTTTAGAAGTCAATGTTTTCTTATTTCCTAATATAATGGCACCATCTATTGGCCTAGTACCACCTTTGCAGCAACCAGAAAGCAAAATGCATAATTCAACTTTCATGGCCTTTTGGTTCCCAGTTGGTTTTTTCCTGGCACTCCATAGTGGCATAAATTTTAAGGTACAAAATCCATACATTGCCCATTTTAAATATTTTAAAATGCATGTTATATATACTAATCAAAGCAGAAGAAACTGCCAGAGAAATCAATATAGAGAACTGCACACGGACAATGTGTTGGCACTGCAATTATTAAAATACTGTGCACCAAACATCTCCTGAGTGCTATACCACAAGATTGCTACATACACTATCTCACCACACCCTCACACCTTCCCTATAGGGCAGTCCCTCTCCCCACCCTTTACAGAAAGCTTACAAGCAGCCAATGAATTATGGACTTAATATTCTGGCACCGGAGCCAGAGCTTCCACAGCTTCTTCTAGGGTTTAAAGTTATATCCCAGAAGGTTACTGAAAAGCCTGTCCTGGGTGGGTAATCTCTGGCTGTCTGGAAAAAGCTTCTACTGGAATGAGGTTTTCTGGACCAATGCAGTTCCTCCCTCGCACAGCCCCTGGAGACACAAACCAGGTACCCAGGGTGATGATCATGAGGCCCTACCTCAAGGGCAGGAAAACAAATTTCCAGGAACACCACAGCTATGAAGTCTATACGTGGTAAGTCCTCTGAGAAGGTTTTCATGGAGGCCCATGAACTAAACACAGCTGCTATCTTCTTTTTTAAAGTAATAATGACAAACAATAATACTTTTATTTGCATTTATTTTATGATTAATTTATTCCCATGCCGTAAGTTTTTGTTTCTTCAGTTTCTTCTGGGATATCTTTTTCTTCTGTGAAGCTTCCTCCCCGGTGTAGGAACAGTTTGCTTCTTTTCAGTAAGCGTCATCGCAGAATGGCAGGGGAGCTCGTGCCTGAGTTAATCCGGCCCTGAGCTCTGTAAGTGCAGCGGCGCATCTTGGGGGCCTTGTTCACCTGGGTCTGGTCAATGACCAGAGAATCTGCATCTAAACCCTTCGGTCCAGGATTACTTGCTGCATTTTTAAGCACGAGCAGCAAAAATTCAGTACTCTTTTTGGGCCACCAACCGTGGGTCCAGCCCCACTGTTTGGCCTGGACACACCTACCAACTCCACCACTGTCATGCCGGAATGGCACACATTGCTTCTTTAATGTGACACATTTCAGATACCTGGTGGCCCTTTAGATGTGCATACCCTTGATGGCCTGGGCAGTTCACAGGTATTCTTGAAATGAACATGAAGATCTGAGTCTCCTGATTCGCATGATTTTGTGGGGTTTTCTGGGTCAAGAGAGTAGTGAACTTTCACAAGTCACCTCAGGCCTCTTACAGAAAGAGGAAGACAGCTGCTGTCTTAAGTGAAACCAAGTATAGAAGAAACACTTGCCATCTTGATGTATACTAATTGATCCAATGCCAGATAACATTCAAAATCAAGTCAGGTTGGATACATCAAAATGCCTACACAAAGGTAGTACTTCAGGTTAAAAATAAAGAGAAAATGCAGGTCTAAGCTCTCCACTGACGTGCCAACATAATTCTAATATTCTTTGGCCACAAGGTGAAACATCCAGCATGTTCCCTCCTCTGTCCCGCATCTTAACTGCTTGCAAGCGCTGTAGGCTGGGGCTTAGCAGGTGCTTTCCAGTAATTAGGAAACTGTACATCCAGTTTATTTGGAGATAGAATTTTACCTGAATGGCCCTCGCAGTGACCCCAAGTCTTCCCTAATGGTGCATACCAATGTTTACTCCTTAAATTAGTATTCCAAAATTGTCCAAGGGCCTCATTTCCAGGAATGTCATGCTTGAAATTTTATTCATGTTAATTCTCCATGTGGAGAAGCTAGCAAAATAAAAATTTTATATACCTTGCCAATGCTGCTACAAGGAACACTGCCAAACTAATAGCAAGATGGTCCCCAAGCTTCTCCTGACACTACTTCAGTTTGCCTAATAAAGAAAAGCTGGTCAGTTCAAAGAATGAGCTAATTAATCTGAGAATTAAAAGAATCTATATTTTTCTATAAAAAAAGACTAAACTCTTCTCCTTTTGTTAATAAAGTCAAGGAAATCCACCCAATCTTCAACAATCACACTGATCAATCACCACCAGTCTCTTCCATATCATTCTCTTATAAGAAAAAGAAGGAAATGAAACCTTAGAGTCCCCATTCTAACACATGCACTTCCCTGCCATGTGACCTTGGCAAAAAACCTCTGGGAGCCTCAGTTTCCTCATCTGCAAGGCAAAGAAGACAGCAGTCACGGCACCGTGTTGCGGAGATTAAATCAGTGAGGTTCCCCACAACAGCGGCTGCTGCTGCAGCTGGGTGAATGCTGCTATCACTACGGTCAATGTCACCTCCACTAAGAAGGCTGTAAGACGGGGCCATGGCGCAGGAGCTGGATGCACTCACCTCCCAGCGACACCCTCAGGAAGGCCAGTCCTCAGAGACTCGGCTCCCAGACGCACTCAGTGCAGAGTAAAGATAAGCAAGACAGGTGGCAGAGTGGAGTCAATGTAAATGAAGAACAGCCTTCAGGCACCTGGCTAGCCGCCAGCACAGGCCCTTGGGTAGGCAAAATTTAGACACCCCTGTCTTAAGGGTGATTTGTAGCTTCCAGCTCTTACTGTCAAACATCTCAGAAAAAGAAAAAAAAAATCAATCACAAAGTTTTGCTTTTATTTCTCATAATAAACTCATAATTTAACTAAAACATGAGACGTCAGAAGAAACAATCATTTTCTAACAAAAAGCTACGCTTATAGAAGGCTTCAATCCCACAGTGCACGTTAATGTTCTATGGGAGCATTTCATCTGCTGTTTGAGGTTTGGTATGTAGCTCATTCAAAATAAGTAACATGAATTAAAACAAAATCCATCAAACTTGGACAGTTCTGGAGTTCTCTTCCAGTACCCACCTCCCCACCCCCAGAAGGAAAGAAAGGAAGAGGAAGGAAAAAAGACAAACCAACAACAAAAATCAAAGCCAGATGAGGGAGAAAACACCCCTGAACAGCTACTATCACAACAAACAATGGCTAACACTACAAGAGCAACAGAGACAAAGCCCAGGGCATAAAAATTGTATTTTACATTCTGTGTACAACGCTCCTCACTATAACGAACTTGGATTGAAAAGAAACAGAAAATGAAAATCCTGTTGTCTTTAAGCCATAGAACTGTGGATAATTTTTTAAATTTCCTTCGACACTATAAAGCTGTTTCAGTAAACACAGTTTTTAATATTTAGGGTAGAAAAGCTACACACAGAGTAATCAAAAAAAAAAAAAAAAAAAAGAAACCCAAAAAGCCTCTGAGAATGTGGATATTTTTAGTATTCTGAAGCAAGGCTTAATAGCTTAATGAAATAACATCTGTGAGATGATAAAATCACTATGGCTATGGTGCACTGGGGCTTGCTTAAAAAGGAAGACAAGGGTGCAAATTCCAGTTTTGCTACTTTCAGGTTGAGTGATAATAGCTAAATTGCTAAATCTCTTCAAGCTTCAAGTTCCTCATCAATAAAATAGCAATAACAGAATCTTTTGCATGGAATGTTAACTGAAAATAATATTGACAGCACCCAATGGACTCTGGCACAGAAACGCTGCATAAATATGCTTTAAATTTACAATAATACCAAGCTTCAACAACAACCAAAAAAGGACCTACCACATAAACAATGCTTTGTGCTGTTCTAGAGCTAAACTGGGCCACACAAACGGAGCACAATCTATACCACTTCTACCCCGGGGAGACTGTGAACTGCACTAAGGTTACTAACACTAATTCCAGACATTCTCTGACATAGACAAGTTAGAGAATCATAAAACTAATTCACCATCAACTATTCCCCAAATCACAGGAGTCTGGGAGGAAGACACAGATTCCACTTTCAGGGATAGGAGGGACAAGGACCAGGAAAAGGGGAGTTTGGCGCAGCTGGAATTGTGGAATCAGGACCTGCCACACTAGCCACGACAGCCAGCAAGAAGTGGCTTCAGGGCTAGGCCGTGGGGGAACATGCCAGACAGAAAAGCCACTTGCAATAGGCAGCTGGCAACAGGAACTGTGCAAGTCTGCTTGTAGGAGGACAAGAGACTGTGACTGCAGAGGCCAGGGTGCGAGTAAAGGTGGAACAGGAAGGAAACAGACACGGAAAGGGGTTCAAAGCCCAACTAGAAAGGGAGGTGGCCCAGGCAGTGGAGTTACTGCAACACTGCAGCCAAGAGCCACCAGAAAGCTGGCACTGAGGAAGAAACACAAAGTACTGCCGGGGACTCAGGACGCGGTCTGTCAGTTGGCTGGTTGCAGAGCACTCTCTGTAATGACAGGGGCCATCCCTGAACAATCTTGACCAGGATGTGACCTTCCTCCCTGTCCCAGCCTCCCTCAGGCCAATACAGCTCTGCACAGCTACTATCACAGCAAACCATGGCTAAACGAAACTACAAAAGTGACAGAGACAAAGCCCAGGGCAGTATAAACAGTATTTTACACTCTCTGTAAAGTGCTCCTCTCCACAAGGGACTTGGATTGGAAAGATACAGAAAATGAAAGCCAGCTCTTTCTAACAAGCAAATCTCATCCTATCATTGCCGAAACTTCAGCTAAGAAGCCCCAGGACAAAATCACAACAGCTCAGCCTGCAGCATCTGGACCCTGTCCGGGCTCACTTTCTGGCGGGGCCTCAGCTCCAGCTCCACGCTTACACCACCCACTGGTCTCCGTCCCTTTTAGTTTGGCTTCTGCTGGTGCCCCTACCTGGAACCCTTGCCCTACACAGCACTGCTCCTGGCTCACCCTCCAGCTGACTCCAGCAACTCCGCAGGGCAGGTATTCCGGTCTCAGCTTCAGTGCTTCTTCTCACCTTTCCCTCATCAGGCTGGCAAAAGTACCCAGTGCTGCTGCGGCAGCACGAGAAAGGCACCCTCATGTTCCCCACATGAAGAATAAGCCGGTGCCATCTTTTTGGAGGGCAATCTGGCAACAGCTCTCAAAAGGTAAAATGCACTGTATGGCTTGCCATCTGTTACTTCTGAGGGCTGCCCAGCAGCTGTATTTCCTTCCTATGTCTGGGGCGCCCATGCCTCCCCTGCCCCTGAGCAGGAGGCTGAGCTCACCAACCAGGAGCACTCACCCTTCCCAGGAAGGAGCTCTCACACAGTAGGAGGGACCAGAGACTGGAACACAACCTAACCCAGAAATTTCACTACTAGGACTCTGTCTCCGTGTATTTCTACAAGCGGATGAAGACACACTTTTTGGTAAAGCTCGGAAAACCAAACTACCCATCACTAAGAGAATTAGTCAGTAAAGCAGGCTGCAGCCATATAAAGCAACTCTACATAGCTGTCAATACATAAATAATACCTACCTACACTGATACAAAAACCTTTTGAAAACACACTCATCCTAAAGGAGGAGCCCAACACATACTGTGGCTTCATTATGCATTTTTAAGAGGGACGGGTGCGTATGAAGAGACGAGAGGCCAGGCGTGGTGGTGCACACCTATAATCCCAGCACTAGGCAGGCTGAGGCAAGAGGATCGCCACGAGTAGGGAGACCAGCCAGGGCCACACAGTACATTCAAAGCCAGCCTGGACTACAGTGAGACCCTGTATCAAAAAACAAAAACAGAAAACAAAAAACAAAGCAAAGCAATCACAGAAACAAGGAAAAGAGTTTTACCATAAAACAATATCTGGGGGAAAAAAAACACAAACCATCCCTTAACAGTGCTGACTGCAGAGAAAGGGCATGAAACAGGTTATTTTTACATGGCACTGCAACCCTCTTGAGTGTTTCATCACACTCACAAAGTACAGCGGTACCTCAGTTCATGAACTTAATATTTTTTATGATTTTGGGGAAGATGGCTGTGGTTGTATGTGCTACCCAGTGTGGAGTCTGTGGACGGCAGTAAAATTCTGTCAAATGCTTTTGTTTGGGAACCAAACTATTTGTGAACAGAAGCCTTCAGGAACTGAGGTATTACTGTAATTTCAATTAAAAAAGTGTTTAGGCTGGAGGTATGGTTCAGTGGTACAGTGCTTGTCTAGTATGTACAAGGCTCTGGGTTATATCTCCAGCACCAAAAGGACAAAGAAAATGTTTTAATGTTACCTGCTCAAAAAGGACTTTCCCAGCACCCACCGTTCACACACTCCTCCCTCTTATTCTTTCTGGCTGATGATACTGCTCTCCTTTAGGGTACTTATCCCAGTGCACACAATTACATTACTCGGCACTCACACATTTAATGCCTGTCTATCCTGTGAGGCTACACGCTCGCCCTGAGGTGACACCATGTTGACGGCTGTGTTCCCAGCACCTAGCCCAGTGCCGGCACTAGTGATGGTAAGAAACTGCTAAGTGAATGAACAGATCCCATTCCCCTCTTAACTCTGCTCAAGTGAAGTGAAGCTCTTCCTGCCTTCCTCCAGTTCAGAAATGGCCCTTTTTCCTAGGAGGGGCCCCAGCTCTGTGGACTTAGCACCCTCGTGGGCATCTACATCTGCCTTAGACTAATTATCATGAGGGCAAAGACCCTCGCATCCATCTCTGTGCTGCCCACTACAGTGCTTCCACACAGAAGCCACTTGATAACTAGCAGATGAATGACCAACATAAACCCCCCCGCAAAAACCCACAGGCATACGAAGTCAGCTGTCACTGCTGTCCTACTCTTCATAATCCTGTCTTTTAGGAAAGCAAGAGCAGATGGTGTGAAGTGGTTCTAAACAGAAGTGTTCTACAAACTCAGAGCTATGCCCATACCTGGAACTCAGACTGGACACGAAGAGGCATGAGGTGACCTTGGGCCAGTGCAGGATAAGCAGGGCCTCAGAGGGAAATGATTACTCACATCAATGCAACTATTCACTCCGAACTACTCTTCCTAAATTGAGCATTAGGATCATAAGACAAATTATTATACTTTGAAAGCAAAGACATCTAGTTTTCCTTTAAAAAAAAAAAAGAAAAAAAGAAAGAAAGAAAGAAAGAGAGAGAAAGAAAGAAAGAAATCCAATTTTCCTATTTTAAAAATGAAACTGCATGCCTGTAATTGAGAGGCTGACGCAGACGATCACTCCAAGTTTGAGGTGAGCCTGGGGTACACAGTGAGATCAGGGCCAGTCTGAACTACACGGCAAGACCCTATTTCAACAAACCAAAAAATAAAAACAAAATTGCTTTGTGTCTATTTTAGATTTCCTGAAACTGATGACTTTATTGAGATGACAGAAGAGAACACCCTGAAGGATTCAGAGGTGGGAGGTATGCTGTCTGCTACTCTCAAATGGCTCCATTACAAAATAATAATAATAACTATGCCACATGCTGTATGTAGAAGATAGAGCTAATGAGGGTCGGGGTTATAGCTCAGTGGCAAAGCACCTGCCTGGCAAGCAAGAGGTCCTGAGTGGGATTCCAAGTACCAAAAAAAAGAGCTAATGTAGTAAAATGTTAACAACTGACAAATCAAAGTAAAGGAAATGTAACCTTATTCTGTTACTATTATTTTTCTGCAAGTTTGAAATTTTTCAAATAAAAAATAATAAAACTATTTAATAGGTTATTCTTTTATCACCACCTAAAGGTATTAAATGGGGAAAAATAAAAACAATGGTAATAAATGGAAACTTTAATGTAAATAAACATTTGAATAAAGCAATTCAGAGCAATTTCTAAATTACTTGAAATATCTTCATTTTAAAATAATTACAAAGACCCATCCACATGGTATCTAAGAAGAGTAAATCACTCTCCCCAACAAACAGGTAACATCTGTTGTAGAACCCTTAGAAGAGGCTGGACAACACAATGGGATAGCAAAGCCTCAAACTGACAATTTCCAGCTATTCAAGGAAGCAGTCTTCCTAGCTTCAGAGGCAAGATATCAGGACAAAACATAAGCAGTAACCAGCAGCGGGAAAACACTAGCTATACGCGACTGTTCACATTTCTCAAACTATACAATGACTCATTAGAATCTGAAAATTTCAGTTCCTCCAAATACAATTTTAACTTTCCTTTTTCAGTCAGGCACAGTAGTGTACACCTATAATCCATTATATGGGAGGCTGAGGCAGGAACATCTCAAGTTCAAGGTCACCCAGAACACTATGGTAAGACTCTGTCTCAAAAACACAAGCCAGGGCTAAGGATATAGCTCACCAGTACAAGCATTTGCCTGGCAAGCGTGAGGTCATGAGTTCAATCCCTAATACCAAAAAAAAAAAAAAAACAAACCACAAGCCAGGTGTGGTGGCACAGGCTTGTAATCCCAGCACTTGGCAGACTGAGGCAGAAGGATCACCATGACTTCAAGGCCAGCCTGGGTTACACAGTGAGTTCGAGGCCAGCCTGAACTATGTAATAAAAGCCCATCTCGAAAAAAAACTTTCTCAATTAGAAACTAGTGCTAAAATACAAGCATAAAATGCAGATGTTCAAAAAGATTTACTGCTGTTTATAGGTCAGGCACTACAGCAGATGGTTTAGTTTCTAATCATTACAACAAGCTGGTGTGTAAGTGTTGCTGACAACACTTCACAGGTGAGGAAAAGAAGGTTCAGGAAGGAACAAAGATCCACGGTTCCTAGAGATGAAATGGTAAAGCGGGACCCCAGTCACTAGCCTACGAAACCTCTTTGCAGGTACCAGGCATGGTCAGAGGTGTAGCGTCCACTCCACCTTTTCAATTTAACTCTGCCACCCGCCCCTTGCCTTCCTCCTGCCTACCACTCCCAGGTCCTCTAACCTTGCTTGAAAATTTTTTTAAACTTTTTGTTTTCAGATCACTGTACATCCATATACAGATGTAAGAAGTAAGAGTTCCCATATACCCTTGACCCGAAGTCCCCCAAAGGTATAGCTTACGTAACTAAAGCACCTGTATTACTTTTCTTCTTCCTAGTATCTACCACTTTCCAACATACTACAAACTATACTTTTATTCCAGGCATGGTGACTCACGCCTGTAATCCCAGCACTCAGGAGGCTGAGACAGGAGGATCATTGCGAGTTGAAGACCAGCCTGGGCTACAAAATGAGCTAAAGGCCAGCCTGAACAGCATAGCAAGACCCTGTCTCAAAAAGAAAACGGCCGAGGATCTAGCTCAGTGGCCTAAGTGCCTGCTTGGCAAGTGCAAGGTCATGAGTTCAATCCCTGGTGCCAGGAAAAAAAAATTAAAAAATAAATAATATACTTTTACAGTTGCTCACTGTTTGTGCCCACTAAAAAACTCCTCACAAGCAGGAATCTTTATCTAGTTTTTGTTCACTGCTATATCTCAAGTGTAATCCATAGTAGGCATCCATTAAATATTTGCTGAATGAATCAAAGAACTGTAATGCCCTGCCTCCTTCAACAGGAAAACCAGCACTCAAGAGACCAACCTGGTAAATAAGGATGCTGAAACACAAGGAAACACTGCACTCACCCATGGTGACATAAGGCAACTTATCAGTTGATCCGTGAGGATAGATGCTGTAGAGGTGAGGTCCGGTAACATCTATTCCCCCTAAAACTAGGGCCGCACCAATGTAACCTTGATACCTGGTGATCAGAGCATGCATAAAAAAAAAACATGAGTCTACACAGCATCACTGTAACTTAACCAAAAGCTGCACAAGATGTCAAACAATAAATGGCTTCACTATTTCATTAAGGGGTTACTATGTTGTTGGGAACCAAAGAGGGAAGACAAGTAACATTAAAAGGAACATCTACAATGAGCCACCATGAATGGTAAATTGTGAGGCGCTCTACATACCTCATTTGAGCTCAGCCCACAGCCTCCTGTAAGAGTGTGCAGGAAAGAGAGGACTATGCCAGAGACATTAAGTAGTTGCTTGTGTCTCAGAGCCAAGGCTGGTTTACTCCAAAAATCATCAGCACCTTGCTCATCACACCTCTCTGTGACCAGCAGATGAGCGACCTTCAGAGTTAACAGAGCTGCTAATAAGCTCAGCCACTCAGCTGCCCTAAAAACCAACCTCATCACACCCTGGACAGCCTAAACACCTTTTCCTTTGAGTACTTTCACTAAATTATACTCACAGACAGGAGCTTATATTGAGCAAAGGTAGAATATTTCATCATTCCAGACACGAGTAACTCCCTGGCAGTAAAACAACTGCTACCACCCACCGGATAAAGCTCCACCTCTTTAGGAATATCAACACAATACATCTTTCATCCCAACTCAGGATAAAAGCATATGCACTTTTTCCTTCGCACTTTCCCTCTACTTGGTTTACCACTTCTATGTATTCCTTGCGTGCAGTTGGCCCTGTTTTGTGTGTGTGTGTATGTGTTTGAGATAGAGTTTCGCCATATAGTTCGGGAGACTGGCCTCGAACTCGCAGTGATCCTCTTGCCTCAGTCTCCTGAGCGCTGGGATTACAGGTGTGCACCACCACGCCCAGCTGGTCCTGTTTTTTAACCACAGGAATTGCTATGCTAGATAAACACAATGGATTTAAAATTCTCCACCATGAATCTTTAGCTCTTTAAGAAAAATGAATCCAAATATATGGTGAACTTGCCATGTGATATAATGGCAAACCCAGAAACCAATAAATGCAAAAGACCAAAATCATAACTTCAGACCGTCTGAGAAATCAAGGAGCTCTCTTAGTAAACAGAATAGTCAAGTCCAAGAGCTCCCTAGTCCCTTGATTACCAAACTGTTATTTCAGAAAAAATTTTTCATTTTTAAGTGAAAAAAATCAAGAACAGGGAAGGATTTTAGAAGCAATCTAAAGAAGGATCAAAGGTTCAGACAGAGGAAGTACATAACTGATCTAAAGCCACCTGAGAGTCAAGGACCCTGTGACAAGAAGTCAGAATGTCCAGGACCACCTGCCCCCAACCAACCCAGCACCTTTTCCACTGCCTACTGAGCAGAATGTTGAAGGAAGCCAATAATCAGCCAGTTCCCTTCTGGCTGATAACCAGAAAACATAACCTGTTTTCCCTTTAAAAGAATCTTAACACATTTTGGCCAATGACTGAAATCGTGAAAAACAGACCCAAAGGTTACATAGCTCAATGGCAAAGCATCTACCTAGCATGTACAAAGCCCAGGATTCAATCTCAAGAAACAAACAAGCCTAAGGATATAATCAGAGAAACCTACAGAAAAAAATGCAAAAGGATGTTTACCGCAGTATAGCTTATGATGGTAAAAAAACTGGAAATAGAGATAGCTAAATAAATTGGCAGCGCTATACAACACAACACTACTTAATCATTAACATCATGCTGTTATCCTCATTCTGATCAATGGCAGTACAACCTAATACAGCTTTCTCACAGACAGGTCTGATGATGTGGCCCAAAATGCCAAATACAACCAAGTGTACATTACTCTAATCCCTGCTACTGGGGAGGCTGAGGCAGTAGGATTACAAGTCCAGGTCAGTCTAGACAATCTAGCAAGATCTTGTCTCAAAATAAAATTAAATTAAAAAAGAGCTGAGGATGTGGCAAGCTCGCATGCCAGTCCCAAAACAAAAGTTAAATGTGCCTGTCTGAATTTTTTCTGGACCCAAGAATTTACTGTAGAATATAACCTAGTGAGTCAGACAAGCACTCAAAGGTTCTATGCCCCAAAGAGCTTATAGACTATCTTATAATACCTTAAATATCTTCAAGTGGCCATTATCATTAATGTTCAAAAGGTGGTTAAATTGTAACACATCCACAGAATATAATACTGTGATAGCACCAAACGCTCTAAGAGTTATCAATGGTTCTCAAAAGTTTACAGGACATAGACCCCTCTGAAACACTAATCAGAACTCCGGAATCCTCCCTATTTTCCTATTCTAGGAGGCTCTAGGTCTCCAGAACTCCTCCACACTGGCTCAAGGAGGAACTCCTGATAATGATGACATCTACTAAAGGGCACAATCCGCACAGCACTGTTATGAGGTGAACAGGGTAGGTTAGAAACAGTGCTATGCCATTCTTTTTAATGCATAAATATGAGAACAGAGGTATGGTATACAAGGTATGAGAAAGTACCTGTCAATGATGTCCAGGCCTATAGTACACATAGTCATTGCCTTACTGCTTTATTCCTTTCCCCCTCAAAAGTCAAGTGACACAAACTAGCATATTCACTCAGGAAAAAAAACTGGCTCAGAATGGTGGGGTGAACTGCCAAGTCACACAGCTGGCAATGCTGTCGAGAGGACTTAACCCAACTGCTGAATTCAAATCTCAGGCCTTTTTCCTTCACACCACTCTGATTTTTTTTTTCTTTTGCAGCACCAGGGATCGAACTCACAATCTCATGCTTGCCAGGCAAGCATTTAGGCCACTGAGTTAAATCCCCGGCCCTTGATTCACTTTATATAACTCATCAAAAAGATCACAGGACAAAAAAAACTATATCCCGGGACATAAAGGACTACATCATCTTAGTTAAATGTGTAAATGTTCCCCTCAAAACTGTGACAAAATTTAACTTTTACAAACTACATTACACTAAAAATGATTAAATGCTGAATATAAAAGACTTCAGAACCCCTAAAACATTCAAAAGAGATTAACGAGGGCTGTGGGTATAGCTCAGCGGCACAAGCACCTGCCTGGCAAGAGCAGGATTGTGAGTCTGATACCAGGTACCAAAAAAAAACAAAACAAAAGACAGAGAGATCAACTGAAATATTTTGCTAAATTATTTTGTAAAATGCTTGAAACATTTCAGGGAAATCGTGAGACACTGTATTCTTATTTGTGGCAATTTTACAGGTCTAAAAACTGCTTTATCCTAGCACTTGAGAGGCTAAGGCAGGAGGATCACCATGAGTTTGAGAACAGCCTGGGCTACACAGTGAGTTCAAGGTCAGCCTGAACTACATAGTCAGACCCTGTCTCAAAAAATAAAATAAAATAAAATAAAATAAAATAAAATAAAATAAAATAAAATAAAAGTTGCTTTATATGTAATGTACCACATAAGGCACAAGAGGGAGCTTTGTATTTAAAGTTAAAATTCAAAAATGTCCTCAGAAACCTTAATACGCTGAAAGAATTTATTTGGTTGGCAAGAATTCTCCCACAATAGGATGACAGCTATATATACAAAGGGCTTAGTATAGCCAAGTCAGAGTAGGATTCAGGTAGACTAGGCTTCTGGTCCTGATAACTCTATGCCTTGATTATCTCCTCTGTAAAATGGAAACTATATACAGTAGTATTAGCTGCATATACACTACTGAGAAGCAGGCCTGTGCTAGAGATGTAGATGAGAACCTGCAAATTCTCAGGAAGGCAAAGGTCATGTAAGAAACAGTGAACTGAGGCAGGCAGAGACTGTAACAAACAGCACATTCCCACCACAGCTGACATCGACCACTCTGTT